>CM040479.1:133018-155911 GCA_022758105.1 Pangasianodon gigas | reverse complement strand
GCTTTTTCCCGAACAGCTCTCATTTTCTGGATAACGTCGTCACTGATGAGGGAGATTTTGTCAGCTGGTAGAACACTCACCAGACAGTGCACTTTGTCTTTCAGGCTGGGTCGGTGTGACGTGACCTCACACTCATCCTCTGGCTGTTCTTCTCAAACAGAGTGATGTACATTGTAAGTGAGGAACTAGGTAGGTTTGGGAAATTTAGTCAACACCAAAAAAGTTCTTTAATAAACACATAAGCTTGGTCCACTTACACATGAAATATTCAAGAACAGAGTCTGTAGAAATATACTGAATATCATCATGTAAGTCATGAGGATTCGTAACACTTCCTGACCTATTCCCCAGACAGCACAAACTCAGAGCGGCCCTTACAATAGGTGCTTTAATAAGTGCCTTTTTCTCTGGGGAATGAAGTCCCTCAAAATAATGATAGTCATTTGAGTGTGATACTAATCCTTATAGAGGGTAAGATCCAGTCAAAAGCTGGCACTGGTCTCACTGATGATACTGTTTCTACTGAGGATGAGTCGGTCAAGTATACTGCTCTCTGCTGCTGAAGAGAATCACTTAAATTAATAAGAAATAATATCCTCCGTTGTGTATGAGAGCCACTATCAATCAAATTATTAATACTGCACTCTACTGCAGATAAAAATAATTAAAACTATTAATAGGGTACATTATTAAGGATGAGAATCACAGTGCTGTTTTTCTCTACTGAGGATGAGTATCTGAGGATCAGATGCAATGTCTCTGAGGCCCTCTAGTGGCTGGCTGCGCTACAGTTTTTAACCCCGCCCATGTCCAGGTGGGACAGGTGGCAAATTTCCATTTTAAGTTTCATCTCACCAAATTACTTTCAAGAATAGTGTTATATAATAGTGTTAATAGTGTTACTTTCAAGAATAGTGTTTTTACAAGTTCAGTTGACCCTGATATCTCCCCTTTTTCCTAATGATAAATGTGTTATCATCCATCCATCCATTCTCTGTACCGCTTATCCTACTCAGGGTCGTGAGGGAACCTGGAGTCTATCCCGGGGGACTCGGGGCACAAGGCAGGGGACACCCTCAGGACAAAATCACACACACACTCTCACACACCCACTCACTCACTACGGACAATTCTGGAAATGTCTACAGCGCATGTCTTTGGACTGGGGGAGGATATTGGAGTATGTGTTATCATAAGGAAAGTTATTTATTTATTTATTTGATGATAAATAAAAGGTCATGGTTGATGAGCTGATTGACAGATTTGGACATGTATCTTGACAGTTCTGTAGCAAAGCCATGTCCCATTCTAATTTTTCTGTATAGCGTGCAATCCAGTTGGGACCATGTTGGGACCATCACTACCACTAATATCCCACTCTCCCATATGATTAGCTTTTGTTTAAACCAAAGAGAATTGATCATTCAGTTCCTGAAAACAAGAAACAGCAGGCTATGAAAATATGGCTTAGCAATGCATGATACAATCTACAAAACTTAGAAAAGACACAGAGACACAAGAGCGTATATATAAGCAAACTAATCACAGAGTAACAAAAACATGTCATTATAAAGTTTCGATTATTGTACTTATATTTATTATATGTTTTATTCAGTTGAAAATGGAAACCTATGGCACAGCCAATGCTATATCAAAAATCATATTGAGAAACCAGCTGTAAAAGACCAGACTCAGAGGAATCGTGATGCTCCATCTGCAGGAGTTTTATAACAAGTTATTTCAAAATCCAGTTCTCAGAATCAATAAACAGGCCAGGGTCATACGCAAAGAGCACAGGGTTAAGAGACCCAGACTACAGATCCAGAGTAGAGTCAGGGATCAAGTCATGGGTTTAAACACTATGATTTCAATTCCATTCCACAATGATCCACAGTTCCAGAATCCAAAACATAATCCCACAGTGGGTCTACAGCCAGTAAGACCAAGCAAGGGTCCCACACAAGAGGTGTGTGTGTATATATATATATATATATATATATATATATATATACACACACACACACACACATTTACAGTATATACCCATATATATCTTTTCTGAATAGTATTGGAACAGCAAGACCGATTCTTTTGTTTTTGCTACACACTGAGATCAAAAGATGAATATGAGATGATAATTCAGATTTCCTGATATTTACATCTAGATGTGTTAAACAACTCAGAACATGGCACCTTTGGTGGCAGACACCTAAATTTAATCAGTGTAATTAATGCTATTATAATAGTGCATATAGTGGAAATAGGGCAGGACTGATTTCAGGTTTATTCACCTGCCAATGCAGCTATTATGCATGCTTTTATATGAGGCTCACAGATTCCCTGCACTCATGAACGCATATAAGAGTTATATTTTGAAATTTGTACACTTTAAGAACCCCAGACACTTACTTGGGCTGATACACTATACGGCCAAAATTTATAGAGTTCAGGTGTTTCAGTCACACCCATTGCTAACAGGTGCATCAAATCAAACACATAGCCATACAGTCTCCATAGACAAACACTGGCAGCAGAATGGGTCATACTAAAGAGTGACTTTAAACATGGTACTGTCATAGGAGAAGTCAATTCATGATGTTTCTGCCCCAGTGGTAGACCACGCAATCTCACAGAGCGGGGACGCTGAGTGCTGAAGCACGTAGCAAGTAAAAATCGCCTATACTCTGTTACATCACTCACTACGCTACAGTTCTAAAGTGGCTCTGGAAGAAAATCAGCACATCAGCAAGAACCATGTATCGGGAGCTTCATGAAATGGGTTTCATGGAGGAGCTCCTGGGCTGGAGTGGTGTAAAGCACCAGCACTGGACTCTGGAGCAGTGGAATGGAGAATGGAAGAGTCTATCTCTCTAGATTAGCAGTTTCTGAAATACTCAAACCAGCCCATCTGGCACCAACAGCCATCCCACAGTTAAAGTCAAACAGATCACACTTTTCCCATTCTGAGGTTTGATGTGAGCATTAACTGAAGCTCTTGACCTGTATCTGCAGGATTTTATGCGTTGTGCTGCTGCTGTTTGGATAAATGCAGTAGGATCCAGTACAGACCAGCAGCACAGTGAATCTGTTCTGGCAGCTTGTAGAGACCCAACGTCTTACTAAAACAAACTGATGTTGTTTTTTCATTTATCATCCATCTATATTTATAACATTTCTGCAATACTTTATTCTATAGAATGCAAAAAATAATAATAATTAATGATGGGATTGAACTTACAGTGTAGCCATTTTTCACATGACCCAGTAATATATTTTTTATATCGTCAGCCTGCACTCCACTTCCATTCTCTGGTTCCAGACCCATGATGTCAGACCCATGATGACTGCACAGAATTTAATAGTTGTAAATGTAAATTTGTCAGTATACTTAAATATCATATGTCTGTAGGTACTTACCAGGACCTGGGCTTGCAGCTGGGAGGCCTGGCTTGGCCTGGCTCTCAGTTCGACCATTAAAACTCAAGATCTTATTGAACATCTGAACAAGATGCTAAATTAGTATAAACCACATTTAATGAATTTAGTATAAATTTCATTGCTCTTTTACAGGTTTTAAATATTAAGAATATTGTAAGATTAAGAATAAAATAAAAACTAAAGTTCAAGATACTAAAGTTCAAGATTAGAATCAAGTATAACTGAGACTGTCTCAGTTCCATGACTGTCATAACTCCGCCCATGTTTCATAGCTCTCACATAACCTCTGAACAGTGCTTCAGTCTGTAGTTACGTCTGAGGTCTGAATACTGATGTGTGGAATTTCTGTATTAAATCCTAATTCAGTAATTAACTCTACTCTGAATATGACCAAAAATATAGGAAGTAAGATTTAAGGAAGTAAGAAATGTTAACAAAATTTTGGTTTGGATTAAAAACTGATTGTTTCTATAAGAAGTCTATTTTCTTACCCGATGCATGATGCAGCACCTCTATATACGGCACCTCAGATGTGCTGTTGCTCTAGTCCTGTGTAGACATGCGTCAGTGAATAAACGTGTTTGATTATAAAACATATAAAAGATATGATTATAAAACACATACAGAGAATCAGACCCAGTATATTTATTTCACCTAAATACCTGTACAGTAATTATCAATCATAATAAACAGATGCAATTACTTTACAGTACAGAAATCTGAATGCAGTGTCTGAAACACTAAAGACACAGAATTGCTGTTATAAAAGCGGAAATAATCAGCTGTAATCAACATCCTGTAGGTGAGAAAACAGGAAATGCTTTCAGAATGTTTGTGGAAAAGATGCCTGTCCTTTGTAGTGGCTCTAAAGGTGGAGCTGTCTTCATTGGAGACTTGTTTGTCACCTTCATGTACTGAGTACATGTATACGCCCCCTTGCGGCTGTCCAGTTGAAAACCACTGCAGTGGAGAGAAACCAGGAGCTGTCGATGCCTGACTTTTATTTTGAAACCCGTGGTCTGGCCGGAAGTTCAAATGCTTGACGTAGCAACATGCTAAACGCCCCGCCCACTTTGGGTGATCCTTACATCATATTCCATTGCTCGTTTCTGTGATAAGTATCTGTAGATCAGCGGTATGATGATGAAGGTGGTGATGAGGAGCAGTGCTCAGTATAGAGTCTGATGTCTGTAGTTAGATCAGATGACCGACTATGGCTGATCTTCACGCGCAGGTAGCATCAGACACTCTGCACTGTAAATACCCCTGTAAATACCCCTGTAAATACCCCTGTAACCCCGGGTAGGACTCGGGCACGGGTTTATTCTGATGCATGATGGTACTGAGGTTATTTTAGCGGAAACCGGATATCCGGTTGTGTGCAGGTGTTACTCTGTGTGTACGTGGCGCTGACAGCGTGAGCGAGGTTTTATTATTTGTTTAGTTTATAAATGTAACCTTTAACATGGACCTCCATCCGGAAACAGAGCGATGTTGCTGTTGTGCACTTCCTGTGTTCACACTGACTTCCCCCAGTCCCACTGCCTGAGCGGCGTGCAGCTGCAGGAAAACAATCAGCCCCCAGGCGCAGTCACTCTGCACACCACAGAGCTGATTCTTCTCCTCTAACAGCACAAGCCAAGAGTTTTACTCCTCTTACACCACAGCAGTTCACCAACAATTACTGTTTACATGATTAAAGAACAAAATGTCAGAGTTTTTATCTGTTTATAGTTACATTTAACACTTGCATTATAGCAGCTATAAACAGGCCACTAATAATAAACAGATGAAACACGTGTGTAATCACTGATATGGAAGGAGTCTCCAGTGTCAGCACTTTGTAACAGTCAGAGGTAAAGCTGTAGCTTTAAGTTTTCTGACGTCTTCAGGACAGAGGAGTTTACGCTTCTTTACGGTTTCTCAGTAACATGCGTAACAAGCTGCGTTTATTTTCTCTTATTAACTCTAAGAGAGAGAATAAAGAGGCTGGTGAGGGAACGAGTGTTTATAGCTGCTATAACGTAAGTGACAACAGGAACTCACTCGTTTAACATTAAATGTAACTATAAACAGATAAAACATAAATAGTTGACAAGCTAGTGAGGTATAAGAGGAATAAAGCATTTCAAGGCATGCTGTTAGAGGAAACTAATCACTAACAGGGTGGAGTTACGTGGAGAAAAGACGCATTTATTCTTATGTAAATATTTTAGAAACGTATAAATGAAATTCTGTATTTTTATGCAGGAAGATCTTTCAAAAATGTCCTACAGAGAAAACTGGAAGTAAGTCTGTTTTTCTTTTCTACATTTGTGTTGTGTGTGTGTTTTATGTGTGTGTTATTTGTGTGTTATTTGTGTTTTATGTGTGTATTTTATGTGTGTGTGTTATTTGTGTTGTGTGTGTGTTTTATGTGTGTGTTATTTGTGTGTTATTTGTGTTTTATGTGTGTATTTTATGTGTGTGTGTTATTTGTGTTGTGTGTGTGTTTTATGTGTGTGTTATTTGTGTGTTATTTGTGTTGTATGTGTGTTTTATGTGTGTGTTATTTGTGTGTTATTTGTGTTTTATGTGTGTATTTTATGTGTGTGTGTGTTATTTGTGTTGTATGTGTGTTTTATGTGTGTGTTATTTGTGTAATCACTTGTTATGACTCTGTTTTGAAGCTGTAAAGGTAAAGTAAGGTTTGGGCTTTGAGTGACGCCGCGTTCCAGTGATGCCGTGTTCTTTCTGCTTTCTGTGGCGTGAGGAATAATGAATAATCGTTACGCTCTGGACTCAGACAGAAGTTGAATTTTTTACTGCAGACTCGTGAGCAGAAGCAGGTGTTAGTGCTGAGTGTATCAGATGATAATATAACAGCAGTGTTGTGATAAATTATAGAACAATAAGCTTTTCTGAGATATCGTGTGTTTTTTATTACTGTTCTTAATATTTTGTTTTAACACTTAGAAGCTGATTGGAAATGGCTTATGCGATGTTAACATCTTTATAAATAAAAACTTTTTTTAATATAAAACTAAAAATGCAAATATTTTTGTTACCGTTAACTAAAGTATCATCAGACAGGTTTTTTTATTTTTATTTTTGTGAAATCATTAGCATGCCTGTATATCGTGATACATTTGGTGTATCGTAGAAAAGCATTTGAGAATTGATGTGTAAGATTATTTTTGTCATTTTGTCGAGCTCTAGCCGGGATTAGAGTTACACTGATCTGACTTTTTCTATTTCTGTACCATACTGACTTCCTCACCGTGTGGTTTCAAGACTTCACCATGTTTTTGTTGTAAAGATGTTCTGTGTGGTTGTAATTATATCTCGTGACGCTGTAATGAGCAAAGCCTTTCTCTAGCCTTGACCCAAATCTCTGAAACGAAAGCGTGTATAGGAGCGTTCCTGCATGTGTGTGTGTGTGTGTGTGTGTGTGTGTGTGAAGACGAGTTCATTACTGTGCAGTCTTTCTGGTGTGTATTTTAGGTGAGTGTTTATGACATGTTGGTGTTCATCTGCGCTCCTGTGCACTTCTCTGTAGAGTACAGCATGAGAAACTGCACGTTAAGCACCGAGGCCATGAGGCCATGCACGCTGAGATGGTCCTGATCCTCATCGCCACGCTGGTGGTCGCTCAGATCGTTCTGGTGCAGTGGAAACAGAGACACTGCAGATCGTACACCGTGAGTCTCTCTGCAGAACTGATTGATTAGAAATGTTGATAAAGAGCAGTATCAGCACAAGCAGGCTTTTAATCTTGGTTTATCAGATGAAGCTACGCTGTGTTTAATGACTCACAGTTTGGGATGCGTGGTTTCAGTGATTCGTTTGGATTAATTTAAATTCCACACTTATTGATTTGGCCTAAACGTAATGTTGGTTCTCTGGACTAAGATTCTGGTCTGTGGTCAATGAAACATCATCACACAGCAACTTCAGGCCTGAAAGAAGTCTGACTGTACAGTGACTGGCAGGAGCCACAGCCAATCAGGAGAGAGAGTGAGAGAGAGTGAGAATGTAAACAAAACAAATAGGAGTGAAAGAATCGGATAGTTTACTGTAAGAGGAAAAAGGATTCAGGAGTGAAGGAGTTTTAGTTTTTTCACACTGAACAGATGATTGTTCTTTTGTTTGAATACTGCAGAGATTTCAGTGTGTGTGTGTGTGTGTGTGTGTGTGTGTGTGCGCAGTTAGTGACACTCCTGCAGATGTGGGTGGTGCCTCTGTATTTTACCATAAAGCTGTACTGGTGGCGGTTTTTGTCCACATGGGGCATGTTCTCCGTCATCACCAGCTACGTCATATTCAGAGCCACACGCAAACCTCTGTCCGGGAGAACGCCCAGGTGTGAAGAATAATCAGTCATTTTACTCAACATTAGTGCACTTCTTATATGATTTTTATTATAAAGTTACCGGAATGGTGAAAAGCCATGCAGAAACGGTCTTTGTGATGTTTTACAGGATGGTGTATAAATGGTTCCTGCTCATTTACAAGCTGAGCTACGCTGTAGGTGTACTCGGTTACCTCGCCATTATGTTTACGCTGTTCGGATTCAACGTTTTCTTTAGGTATGTGCACTCTGCCTCAGCATCCGACTTCAACAAGCTGAAATAGTTTGTCTAAATCAGAGGTGTCAAACATACATACCTACCGATAAAGATTTCTGGACCACTAAATGAAATTAGAATTCACAACTGAATAAAAACAAATGTGAAAAAGAGCTCTTTGTTATTCCACTAGGGGGCGAAATAGAGCAATAATCTCAGGGCTATAAACTCAGCTACTCAATAAATGTGTCATGATATAATTCTTCATTGGAAAGTTAAAAATGTTCCCAGAGGTCTAATGTAGGGGTTTCACAATAATGTGGTTGAATATTTATGCAGTCACAAATTTTACCTTTTTATTTGGAACTAATTTTGCAGTATAACTATATAAAATTTTTACCTCCTACTACAATATTATGGCCTATTCTGTGTCGAAATGTGGGAACATTCGGGGGGTGAATACTTACGCAAGCCACGGTGTCTGCATAGTAAAACCATAATTTGGGAAATGAATTGCAGTGTGTTTACATATTATTCAGATAAAAGCTGATGAATGCAGACGTGTAAGAGAAAGCGTTTGGGATGTTCGTCACTCACTGGACGTACCGAACGGAATCTGGTCCCAAAATGAGTTTGACACGTCTGGTCTAAATGGATGTTAAAATATTAAATGAAGTTCATTGCTTCTGGTTTTGATGACGAGTGTAAATGAGGTAAAGTGGCTGGTTTTAATTGGCCAGGATCAGAGCGGAGGACTCGATGGATGTGGGCGTGGTCATGCTGTTCTACGGACTGTACTATGGAGTGATGGGACGAGACTTCGCTGAAATCTGCTCTGACTACATGGCGTCCACTATCGGGGTAAATCCTCTTCATTTAAACACCGGTCCAATAACGTGAACTTACTCACATGTCTGGTGTTTTATACGTTCATTTATTTCAGAATTAATCTTTTTATTAACGAGATCCCAGTGTTGCATTTTTCCAGTCTGTAGTAACAGCTCACACAGGGACTAGTACACGGATTCTGTAAGAAGATAATTAAGGAGACTGTTGCTGTGGTGTAAGAGGAATAAAACACATGGGGATGTGCTGGTATGGAAAAATAATCAACTTCGTGGTGGTAACAGTAACTCTGCTTCATCACACCACCCCGTTGTTGATTATTTTCCTATAACAGCATGACCCAAGTGTTTTATTCCTTCTTGTATATAATTGCAATCTGACATTTCCTCAGCATCAAGTTGTCCTAAAAAGTGTGAAAATTTTCCAGCATTTTCCCGTTTTGTGTGTTTCAGTATTATAACATGGGTGGAATGCCGTCTCGGAGTCTGTGCCGTGATATATGTGCCGTGTGTGGACAGAAGACTTTAGTGGACGTGGACGAGGAGGGCGCCATCGAGGACACCTACCAGCTCTCCTGCAATCACATGTACGCTAGAAAGCTGTTGAGGGCTTTCAGGAACATTCCACTGCACGGCTTATTTCATCAAAAACTCCTTAAAGTTTTGACACTAAACTAAACGATAAATGTGAAACACGTGACTGTGACGTTTTTACACTCAGTAATATCTGAAAATGTAAAAACGTTTATCAGTTTCTTTACTAGGAGTTGAATTCTTGATGAGTTTTTCTGCTCTGAAGATTTCTGAAACGTTGAGATGTTAAAGATGTTAATGTTGTTGGCTGACAGATTTCATGAGTTCTGTATTCGTGGCTGGTGCATTGTGGGAAAGAAGCAGACGTGTCCATACTGCAACGAGAAGGTCGACCTGAAAAGAATGATGAACAACCCGTATCCTTCACCTTTATTTTATTCCATCAGATGAACTGATCCAGGTGTTTTTATACTATATTTTTGTGGTATTTAATGTTTGCATTCAGATGAAGTTGTGTGTAAAGCGTCTATAGATATAAAACCTCTAGTTTGTTGTTTTTTCTTCCTTAAACGTGAGCTCCAGCTGGGAGAGGACACACGTCCTGTACGGCCAGCTTTTGGATTGGCTCAGATACCTGGTTGCTTGGCAGCCGATCATCATCGGTGTTGTGCACGGGATCAATTTTTCACTTGGTCTCGAGTAAAGTGTCATTAAGCGTCTTTAAAAAGTGTGCAGTTGTTTACCGAATTATTTATTTATAAATTATGACTTAATGTAGGAAATGTCTTCTGTAGCATTTTATTTATTTGATAAACAACATGGCAGCCTCGGACTTTATCATTTATAACAATTCTCAAAAACAAGTTACAGCAACTGAAACACACACACACACACACACGCCTCATAAGTGGCCTTTATTACTCCTGTCGAAGCTTATTATTGTGTATTGTACACTCTTACAGCACAGTGCTGTCGTATTCTGGATCCTGATTGGTCAGAAGCTGTTGATTAGTTCTCTATAACAGCAGCTCTGACAGTAGTGCAGGTTTATATTAATGCGCTCGCTCTAATACCTTATCGTTTCTATAGTAACGGCTCATTCACAGGGACACGTACAGCGGACGCTTTGCTGATGATAAACGGAATAAAAATGTGTAATGGTCGATGTGTAGTTTTCTGTAAGGAGACGTTTATTTAACATTAATGTAAGGAGTCTCCAGTGTCGGCACTTTAAAAAAAGGGAGGCTGGTGAGGAAACGACTGTTTATAGCTGCTGTAACGTAAAGAAGAACAGGAACTGACTTGTTTCAAAGACGTTCCACGACATTAAACGTAACTATAAACAGATAAAAAGTCTCGTGTTGTTGATTAATTGTTGGCAAGTTGCTGTGGTATAAGAGGAATAAAACCCTTCCAGACGTGCTGTTTCAGCTCTGCATCACGCCACTCCATCGCTGATTAATTTCCTAAAACCGCACGGCTTTAAGTCTGTTCCTTAGTTACAGGTCGTTTAATCGTAGCACAGAATCAGGACTGGCTTTTCTTCTGGATTTTGCTAATGAAGTCTGAGAAACGCAATATTTTACTCAGCTGCTTAATTACAGACCTATCAAAGTTAAAGCGTCTGTCTTTACACACGTCTTTATTTAGCAAGACAGTTTTGTTAGTTAAAATAGTGTTTATTTAAATTGTGATGTGTGTGTGTTATTATGACATCATTTACAAATTGAGATTAACGTGCCATGGGAGTGTGATCACACTTTACCTGTGCATCATACGATCCAGGTGTTGAGTTGTTTGGCGTTAAGGTGAAGTCAGTAGCGGAGTGTCGATTGCTGATTAGATCTCGCAGATCTCCTCAGTGTGTCATACTTTGTGTTACGTTTGTGTTTTTTTGTCACATGACTGTCATTATTTCTCAGAAAGCTGTTCTGTAAGTGTGGGGGTTCGGAACAGCTCACTGTGACGGGATGCTGCTAAATCTGCTGGTTTGTTTGTTGGTTTGCATGAAATAATTCTCGTGTGATGTGAAGGTCGATTAGCTGAAGCGATAGTGTTGCATCAGAATCTTATTTATTTGTTAAAATGATTTAAATTTGCACTTTAAGAACATGATGTAGGTTCATAATAAATTGTGTTTCCATGTTTAATTTGCTGCCGTTGCACATCACAGTATTACACACGTGCACACTAATACCACTGTTTATTGCAGTACAGGAATGTTTGTGTTTTTCCTGCTTTTTGTGCTGCTTCATTTGCGAAGTGAAAATGAATGATGTTCACTCAAAAACCTGACTAAAGGCGTCAGTCGATTTAGTTGTATGATTTTCGGGTTTATAGGTTATATATTAGAAATCAGGCTGGTGTGAGGCGCGTGTACGTCGCATTCATTCAAACTGATTTGTATTTTAACTTGAAGTTTTTCTTGGCCCAAACTAAAGTAGCCCAAAAATAATTGGCCCAAAATTAAAAAATAATTAATTGAGCTGCCAGTTCCCACCCATCAGTCCGCTCTCCTCTAACGTACGGCAGCTAGGAAAGCGCTGTCTGCCCTCTTCCACATACATGAGCTCACAGACATCCACGATTGGCTCGTGTCACTGTGATTGACAGGGAGAGAGAGTATGCCCCTCCCACCCAGAGACCACACACACAAATTTTGACATGAAAAACAAATGAATGTAATGTACACGGCAACATGGTGCAGCAATCACAGCGTGCCAGATAAACAATAATAAAAAACCAAAAACAGTTAAACTGCACTGGTGTGATTCAGTGAGATTCAGAGTGACGAGTGAGCTGAATAATCTCTTTTATTTGATTTATTTGGTTTATTAATTTTATTTGATTTATTTGTTTTATTTGTTTTATTTGATTTATTTGATTTATATATTTTATTTGATGTATTTGATTTATTTGATTGATTTGGTTTATTTATTTTATTTTGTTTGTTTTATATGATTTATATATTTTATTTGTTTTATTTGAGTTATTTGATTTATTTGGTTTATTTGATGTATTTGATTTATTTATTTTATTTATTTTATTTGGTTTGTTTGTTTTATTTGATTTATATATTTTATTTGTTTTATTTGAGTTATTTGATTTATTTGGTTTATTTGATGTATTTGATTTATTTGTTTTATTTGATTTATTTGTTTTATTTGTTTAGTGTAATTACTAGAATATTTGAATGGAATTGCATTTAACATTCAGTTGTTAATAAAAATGCATAAATACTGATTTTTCTTATTTCTGTCTGGTGCTTTTTCCTACTTTTTAAAGTTGGCACATGTTTAAAGAGACGCTATTTGGTTTATGATAAATTACAATGTTAACAGTTTATAATAATTTCTTTTTTTCTTGTTGTTCACTTTTCCTGGGAAGATTAGAAGCAAAAACACTGAGTGTAAACGGTGAGAAAAAAATGTGTTCAGTTATAATTTTCCTAGAAAAGATGCACAAACATTTCTGCAGTTAATAATCATATTTTAATGTTATTCAGCATCATGACTTCTCGACATTATGACACCAACATTAGAAATCAAAGCTTTAAACTGTAAACAAGCAAACCTCAATGAAGGGAATTGGGAATTAATTTGGTTTATGGCATTTCTGGTAAAAATAACACGTTAAAGCTTTTTTTTTTTTTTTTACAGAGCATGAACATTCAATGTTGTGGAATTTTAAATCATCTAGTAAATATAACATTCCTAGATTGTTTTTTTTTTTTCAGTACAAATGAAACTGTACAACAGTGAACAAACAATCCGAACAAAATCCGACAGAAGCGCAGGATTTTAATGTGACAGCAAAACTCTGAAATAGGGATTATGTTAAAGTGATGATGGAAGTACTATTGCCATTGAAACGTATTATGAGTGAATTAACCAGGCTGTTCTTTTATTACGAGTTGGTAAAACATGCCAATATGAAGTGATCCCATATATAGATGTATATATAGCAGAAATATTGAAAGAGTTCGATATCGACTCCGGCGCTGAATTAAAGAGCTTTATTACGTTACCTACTGGCCAAAGAGAAAACTATTAATAGACATCCTGCAACAAACTAGAAAAACTGACCACTTTTTGCACTTTTCTTTGAAACATTAGTCAAGATAAATACATAAATATAGAGATTTTTTCCCTTTTAAATATTTTAAAATAAAAATAGAGGCCTGATATTTGCTAGTAAAGTCCTATAAGAAGGCGAGACGACAGCGTGTTAATGTGGATCTACCTTTAGAGCTCCTACACTTCCAAAGTCTAATAGCACAGAGCAAAGTCCATGTACTATAAATTATCAATGTGTCCTATATTATTCTAGATTTTATTTACTAAGTGCACTGAAATCACTGAGAGATGGACGTGACCATCAGGAATATGCTTTAACGTGCAGCGTGAATTAAACATGTGAAGTTTGTATGCATCTTTAAATAATGTCATTAAATTCAATGTTAAAGAACAGTGATGGAGAACGTTGCTGAATTTCAGTGTAATGTTGTTCACATGCACGGGGCATAACTCAGGTTTAGCAGTGAAGGCCGAGACTTTTCAGGTTCAATTCCCAAACACATGCTCGTCAGATCTCATAAAACTCTACTATAGTGCAGCAAATACGTGGCTGTGAGTGGCTGCTAAATAAAGCTGTGGTCACATTAAAACTCCAGACCTGGCAATCTTTACGTGTTTTGTGTAGGAGCTCTGCATTTTAGCACTGGAGTAACGCTGCTAAGGGTCATCACTCAAAAATACACCAAAAGAGCACTCTTCTTTTTTTCCTCAATAAAACAGCAGATGAGTCACTTGGTATTGGAATCTGGAGTGATTGACAGTCGTGTAAAACGACGCTTTCAGCCACAAGAGAAAAAAAACAAGAACAGATGAAATAATCCTACAGTGAAGTGTCAAATTTAACACTTTATATGATGATGATGATGATATTATATCATAGTGAATAAAACAATGCTAAAGTATTAATAACTATTTTAAATTCTGTATTTTTGCAGCACTGAGTTATAAAAGGTTGGCGAGAGGCAAAACTCCAGATTCCTCCATGTTTATTAAAGGGTCAAACAGTGAGGTCAAAGGTCACCTAAGCTAAACTTTTCTACAGGGTGAGAAATGAAAAGAGAATTAATACGTAAATGTGTACAATGTGAACTGATTCCTGCATGTAGACTGAACCTGGAAGCTAAATGTGACCACACTTTAACTTTACAAGCCTCAGCTCTCCCAAATATTCATCTGATAGCACTGACAATAATTATTCAAGACGCATCGATCCATTCCAGCAAGAACGAAGCAGTTAGCGCAGGAGAGTAAGCGTGATGGATCTGCAGTAGAAGTGCAAGAGATGGATACGGATGTATGAAGTACCGAATCACTGAAGGTAACGGTACACCTTAAAACAGTGATTACCGGAGTCAGCCACAACAACATGGCCGTCAGAGGTCAGGGCGAGACCCTGCGGCCCGTAAAGAGGATCCGCCGCTGTGTTGATGTAGGACAGAAAAGAACCGCTTCCATCAAACACCTGTCGGAACAGAGGGGATGAGTACACAATTTATTACACTCACGTGATGGTGTTTAAGTGTAAACACTACTGATGCTTTTCCAAACTGACGCTCGAGTCCCAGAGACGGTCCACATTTCTACTCTCACCTCTGAGCACACCTGTACCAGGTATTCGTGGTACTTCATCGCTTGTTTCAGGAGTGTTAAGAGCTCACAGATGTAAACATGAACGTGATTCACTTAGCTTTAATACCTGTATGCGACTGTTTCCCCAGTCAGCTACGATGATATTCCCGTTAACGTCCACTGCGACGCCTGTGGGAGCGTTGAACTGACCGTTGCCTTCACCGTTTGAGCCAAATTTGAGCAGGAACTCACCTTCAGCACTGAACACCTGTAAATAAGAACAGAACCAATCTAATAAACTGGAGGACAAATGAAAGCAGGGATTAATGCTGGATTATCCCACAGCGCTGTAGAATTCTGGATTCTGTAACTATAACAGCAGCTCTGAGTGCAGGTTTAATTCAAATCACAGGTTTATATTAATTAATAACTGATTAATAATTAATAATTGATTTATTGACTTCGAGAGAGAATAAAGAGAGGCTGGTGAGGGAACGACTGTTTATAGCTGCTATAACGTAAGTGACAACAGGAACTAACTCGTTTCACTGATTTTCCTCAACATTAAATGTAACTATAAATGGATTAAAATTATGACAAGTTTTTTTTTAATAAATAAAAACTTGTTAGTGCTGCCAAAATGCTGTGGTACGAGAGGAATAAAACACTTGGGGAAGTGCTGTTACAGGAAAACAATCAACTTCAGATTGGTAACAGTATTTACGCTTGCTCACACTTCCCTGTTGTTGATTATTTTACTACAACAGCATGCCCCAAAGATTTTATTCCTTACATACAGTAGGTGTTGTGGTGAAGTTATATGAAATATTGTTTCTTGTTAAAGTTAAGCTGTTAGTTATACATGCTCATGTCTCCATCAGGATGCTGCATGGAGGCTGTAATAAAACTTTCAGATCCAAATCATAGTTTGAGTTGAAGAGAGTTCCAGTTTCTCCGAGCTTCTCTGAGCTTACTGTTCTAAACTTGAGCACTTAACCCAAACTGCTGTAACGTGACTCATTATTAAAAAGATAGTTAAAGAACATTTGAGTTTTATTTTGTATAGCTTACCTTGACTGAATGATTGTGAAAGTCAGTGACAATTATTTCATTATTATTGTTGACTGCAGCAAAATGGGGTCCTGCAAAGACAAAGAGTGTAGATTCAGCTGCAGAATTTCTGTATAAGTGACTTGGTGACTCTAAATTGCTCCTAGGTGTTAATGAGTGTGTAAATGTGTGTGTGCATGGTGATGTACTGGCATCACATCGAGGCTGGGTGTATTCCCACCTCACGCCCAGTGTTCCCGAGATCCAGATCCACCACCCTGACCAGGATAAAGTGCTTACTGAAGATGAATGAATGACGTATTTTCTTCATCTTTTACCTGTCTTTACCAAAGGTGCCAATAATTCTGGGTCTGTACTGTAAAGAGTTCACAAAAAAAAAATGTATATATATGTGTATATATATGTGTGTGTATATATATATATATATATATATATATATACAGCGCTTTTAGAGACATTGTCACAAAGCAGCTTTACAGAAATCTGGATGTAGAGTTAGATCCCTAATGAAGGAAAAACTCCCTGAGACAACACAAGGAAGAAACCTTGAGAAGAACCAGACTCAAAAGGAACCCATCCTCAGCTGGGCGACACCGGGTCATGCGATTGTAAATCATATGGTATCTTTATACACATGCTTACACTGTGTGTAATACTGAGTGTTGCGTATTATATTACCTGCGAACTGTTTGTCACCGTTTCCTCTGCTGCCAAACTTTGTTACAAGTTTCCCACTGGGCTGGAAGATGAACACCATGCAGGCCTTGTTGTCCACAACGATAACGTGACCATTCTGATCCACAGAGACGCCCTTTGGACCCATCAGCCTACCAGACCCCAGCTTAGCCTACAGAACAGAAAGATCCATCAATAAATGTTATCGATGTCTCTTCTTCCTATTCTTCCACCTTTAGATGAAATTCAACAAAACAGAACTGATCTACCTACCAGGTGTCACGTCTCTCCCATGCTGAATCACTACTGACACCCTCACAGTCCATCCTGCACTCACAGCTAAGAATCTTGGGAATGATTTGGATGACATACTCAACTTCTCTGAGCACATCACATCCACCAGTCTGAAGATTTCTTCTTCACACCCTGACCCTTTCTGGCTATAGAATCTCCTCAAATTCTTATACAAGCTCTAGTTATCTCCTGCTTCTTACCAGGTCCATAACCTCATGCACTTGCTTACTGAGATCAAGTCTGCACCACATTACCTATTGTACCTCATTTCAAATATACACATCAGTCTTGAACTTCACTCTTTCAATCTTTGAGATGTACGCATGCTCTTAACACAAGATTGGCTGAAATAGCTCAGCATTAGACTGAAGATCTAAAGGTTCAATTCCGGCTTTCGGCAGCAAAGACCCTGTTTTGAAAACACCCTCTTGGTCCCTGACCTTTGTAATATCTGAGAGCCAAAGGTTTGTAGGGCAGCGATGGCTCAACAGTTAGGGCTTGGACTACTGACCAGAGCATGAATGTGAACTGAATCCCAGTACCCACTGTTGGGTCCTTTAACCCTCATGTGCTTTGCAGTTGTAAGTCATTTTGGATAAAAGTGTCTGCCAAATGAATAAATATAAACTCAACATCTCTCTGCTTCAGTGTCCTCGCTCCTCAGTAATGGAATGAGCCTCCACTCTGAACAGCTCTGTGTCTCTGTTGCTCTTACAAAAGTCTAAAGACAGAGATGCTTTGTTATGTACGTTTGTATTTGTTATGTAAGAACAAATGCTCTGTTATTTTGCACTGCAATTCCTTTCCACAGATTCCATTAATCCTTTGTATTCTGGTCTTTTGAATGTCTAGTTCTCCTCAAACATGAGCCAGAACTGACCAAGCATGCAAATACAAAATCAGCATTCTACCTCTTAGAGTACAGGTTCTGAACCCTGGTCCTGGAGAACCTGGAGAACCCTGTCCTGCCCTTTTTACTGTTTATTGTTTTAGCATTCCTGACTCACCTGATTCCACTAATAAATTACTTAACCGCCCTTCCTGAGTTGAATCAGGTGTCAGAGCAGGAAAACACAAAAATGTGCAGGACAGGGGGTTCTCCAGGACTAGCACTGGGAACCTGTTTCTTGGAGTGCACTGTTACTGTGACATTTAAAAGCATTCACCTTGTATTTGCCATCACTGGAGAAGATGCTAACCCACTTGTTATCATAGTCAGCGATGATAATGTCACCATTTGGATGCACAGCGACACCAGTGGGCCTCTGCAGCTGCCCCGGTGAACGGCCACGAACTCCAAACCGGCTCTGAAACTCTCCCTCATTGGAGAAGATCTGGACAATCAAATAGAATATAACTACAGCAATCAGTGCTTATTTTGGAATATTAATGTAAAAGACTCTTAAGCTATTTATGTGCACTTCAATATTCCTAATAAATTCCTAATAAGTGACCTATTCAATCACTTATAAAAGGAGTATTTAACTAATACCTCTGAAAATTGAAGCAAAAATGACTGAAGAAATGTTTTAAAAGACAATAAATGCTAAGCCTTGATGTTCATGTTTGATCCCATAGCAATTAAATGTTCTTTTATTGAGAAATAATTGCAATTTTTAGACATTGATGAAAAAGTGACTTCTAATCACCTGCACACACTGATTATTACTGTCTGCAATCAGGATACTTCCTGATGAGGCAGCTACACCCTGTAGATTGGTGAATTCACCTTTATTCCTTCCTTTTGTTCCTGTGGAATAAATAAATCACGAATAAGGGACCAGACTGAAGACTATAGCAATGCTGTAAGGAAAGAAGGATATGATCTTATTCTCCACACACTTCCTTGCTAATAACAGATTGTCTGATTAAGAGGTTGTTGTGAGCCACAGTTAATTAACTCAGAGTGACTCAAAAAGGTGCATGTATGCAAGGATTCAGAAATAAAACCCTGTTGATTCAGTAGAAAATATGATTTGCACTTCATGCTCTGTGGTCATTACTGACGACCACGTCTATTTAACAGGAGCTAAATCTGGTGATTATTGTGCTTACCGATTCTGAAGATAAGATCATCTTCAATGGGATTTACTTTCTTCTTGGGTGTGCTGAACAAGCTCCCACCTCTGCGCAGCCCTTTCTGTCGGCTCCTGCTACCCGGGGACTTGGCACTTCGTCTCCTCGCACCACCGTCACTGGAGCCTGTGGAGGCAGCGTTGGCTCCAGACGTGGTGGTGGGAGAATCGTCTGGAGAACTGGTGACCTTCAGCCGGAAGGGGCTTCCCTTGATGTGCTGATCATAGAGTCTCAGCGCCAGACTAAAGTCCCCCTCCTTGTGCAACGTGTACAGGAACTCATAGGTGCCATTCTTATGATCCAAAATCTCTCCATCCATGACACTGCCATCAGGTGTGAAGACTTCTCCCGAGATGACAGCATTGCCTGACTTGCACAGGCCCCCTGACTTGTCTCTGGTGGTTATGATGATGGAGGTTGGCTGACCTACAATGCATTGCTCTAGACCATCTCCTGAAGCCTCAGTCTGGCTGGCTACCGCATTGGTGGTGATAATGGCACCCAGGTTGTGGATGGACTTACGAAGTCCTTCCACTTCCATCATAAGCTCCAGCTGATCGTTCTCCTCAGGTTGGAGGGGAAGGCCCTGACTGGCCAGCTCACTCAGTCGCTCTCCAAAGTCTTTATGAGTCTGCAGAACAACAGCCTCACTTGCCCCATCCAACGCCTCTCCTGTCTGACTACAGTTACTGCTGATTTCAGCCTCCTCTTTAAGCAGAGTGTCTAACTGATTCTGCAGTACCTAAAACCATACAAACACATGAACCTTCTGCTTCAGTCCATCTGAACAACTGAAATAAATAAACATAAATTCTATCATTTACTTGGAAATGCAATGTCCTGTGACTCCACTAATTGCTGCACATTGTGTTTCTGGATGAATGAATAAAATGTGTGCATGCATTCACACACACCTTCTGCTTTAATCCATAGGTGACCTCTAACTCCATGAGCAGGACACTCTTACGTGTGTCCAGGGTCTTGTGCAGCTCACTAAAGGAGGAGTGGATGTCCTCCTCGATACAGTTCTTCTGAGTGCTCAGCTGCTGCAGGATGTCCTTCAGTGTCTGTACAGCATCTCTGATCTGGGGAAGCCTGGATGATAATCAACCAATTCAGACAATCAAACAACTAAACAACTTTCCATACAGTAGTGAAAGTCAGATGTCGTTGGTAGACAATTTGGATGAAATATATGTTTTTTGACATTAGAAGAAATGGTTTGTGAACAGGATAGTCATATATCATGTACACCAGCATTGTAATTATGCCCATTGGCCATTTAATCATGTACACATTCCATATTGGATCTTTAAATTATAATAACTGTAGCCCATCTGTTGCTTGACACAGATTTTCAAACACCATCTACCCCATACATCAGTGGGAAGAGAACACCACTAACCAGAGTCAAACCATTCTCAGCACCAAGTGTTGAGATTGTAGTGTGTTGCACTTGTCACAACAGCATTCTTGGGATTTTTAAACTTCTGTGTCTCAAAGTTGGGTTAAAAATAGTCTTCAAAATAACCAAACAGCAACAGTCCTTTGGTCATAAAGTGACACTGATGAAGGGCTAAAGTGAAATGAACCCAAATTGTATCTGGAAGATGAACATGAGCTTTAGTATCACTCCACTGAAATATAGTCCAATAATATCTCAGAGGTCCAATAAGATCTCAGAGGTCCAACAAGATCTCAGAGGTCCAATAAGATCTCAGAGGTCTCTATCTTTTAATAAACAGAGTAGACTGCTCCCAGCAACAGATTCACTTGAACGATATATTTGGCCAAAACCCAACATTGCTCTTCACCCTGCGAACATCATCCCTGCTGTGAAGCATGGTGGTGGTAGCATCGCGTTGTGAGGATGCTTTTTACTACAACAGAAACTGGTCCTTCCTGAGGGCAAGATGAATAGAACTAAAAAACCTGTCCAGTCTGTGAGAGACCTGAGACTGGGGGACAGAGCTTCACCTGCCAACACCCAAGCATTCACTGGGCACAAATCCCCACAGCCTCGTTCCAAAATTCCAGGTAGGTACATTTCAGTTCCTGGGTGTAACACTACAAAATGTGGAAAAGTTTAAGGGAGAGAATTTCAAGTGTTTTAGCAGGATCTGGAGTCGTACCTGTTCTGAGCTGCATTCAGTCTTTCGTGCAAAGCTGTTCGCTGTTGTGCCACAATTTTTTCCAGTGAATCTGTCAGGTGGTCGGCATGTTCCCCCTCAATACACTCCTCACACACAGCACTCTCACACGGCAGACAATAAAATGCTAGGGCCTGAAAATATATATAAAAAAACATAAATCACATAAATAATGCTCACATAACTATAGGTGTGTGTGTGTGTGTGTGTATGAATCAGAAGAACATTCCTAACCTGTAATGCTAATGCATGATACACCATTGTACTGATACAAGCGTAAAAGAACTTGCTAAGAAATCGTAAACTTTATGATTTACTAATTCACTACTTTGGTACAGTTTTTATTCTGCTGACGTAATTTTTTTTTTAATCTTAGTGGTCTAAGTCAAACAGCTGAAAGTCTTTGATTCAGAGGTAGTTACAGGAAAAGTTTCATCCATTTGAGGACACACTGATTTTCTGTCTAAATGGAGGCCACAGCTGAGTTCTGGGTACACGCTGTCTGATTTATTTTTCTAGGGCAGAAATATCAGAGTCACAGGAGACATAGTCTAAGACACTTTAGCCATTAGTGTTACTATCACTGTGTGTGTGTGTGTGTGTGTGTGTGTGTGGCAATGTTTTTATATCAAGATATAGGAATATCTGCCAGTTTTGATCTTGTGGTCCTCACGAAGCAAACTGCTTTAGGGTTTGATTTAGGTGTAGCTTAGCATTCTGCTGCCATGTCAGTGGAGTGTGTGTGTGTGTGTGTGTGTGCACTCCTACTTTTCCTTTATGTTGAGAGCAAACGGTTCCTTTGCCAGGAAAAGCCTCCAGAACGGTACATTCCTCACTGCTGCTGTCCGGAGAACCTTGCTGTGCCTCCATGTGGTTTGGAGGGAGAACTAACGCAGACTGAAACAAAGTCATCAGTATTTCAGCTGAAATACACAAGGGACCAAAAGTTTGAGTCATCATTTTATTTTTGTTTTTTTCCCCCTAAGAAAATTCTACAGTAATATAATTTAATATACAGTACAGGGGGATAGCGATTCCTCCGAGTGTGTTAGCAGCAGTACAAAAAGATGTGTTTGGCTTCACGTGTCTCAGAGGAAGCACGTGTTAGCCTTCACCGTCCCTGCTGCTAGCTTCCGTATGATCGGGCAAGACCACATCCAAAAATCCAAAAACTAAAAATGTAAATTAACATAAAAAAATCTGACAATTCCAGGAAATGGAAGCGTGTGAGACGCACGTTTCTTACCTTTAATATGAACTACAGAGTGTGTGTTTGCACTAACATTCACTGTGCAGTTTATCTGATCCACTGAAGACATGGAGTTTTACAGGCCAAATATAATCTCCCCTCATCTTACACTCGGCCCTGTGGAGGATAAACACACACACACACACACACACACACACACACACACACGCACACACACGTATTAACTCTATAGCACTATTTACTGACTTCAGGTATATCAAAGTTCTAAACATGGCATCAAAACAGGAATAACTTTTTACAAAAGGCACAAAAATTACACACAGATTAAGATTACGTTTTTCTCCCTCACACCAGCACTGTACTGACACTCACACACAGCCCCCCCCCCTCTCTCTCTCTGTCTGTCTC
>CM040479.1:98783-118499 GCA_022758105.1 Pangasianodon gigas | reverse complement strand
GGAAGAGACTGAACAAGCTGGTTAGGAGAGCCAGCTCTGTCCTGGGCTGCCCACTGGACTCTGTGGAGGTGGTGGGTGAGAGGAGGATGTTAGCCAAGCTGACATCTATTATGAACAACACCTCTCACCCCCTGTATGGGACTGTGGAGACCCTGTGTAGCTCTTTCAGCAGCAGACTGCTACACCCCCAGGGTAGGAAGGAGCGCTACCGCAGGTCATTCATACCAGTGGCTGTCAGACTTTACAACACCGCATTACAGTAATGTTCAGATGTGCAATATTTTATAATTTTATATAATTTTATTTCTTACAACACTGCATTACTGTGATATTCATCTGTGCAATATTCTATAAATTTTATATAATTTTATATAATTTTATTTCTTTTATTATTCCTAAGGGTGCATATATAGTTATAGTTTTAACTTTTCTTTCTTCCTTCCTTTTCTTTCTTCCTGCACTTTAACTGTCTGTGAGCTGCTGTGATAAGTGAATTTCCCCACTGTGGGATCAATAAAGTTTATCTTATCTTATCTTATCTTATCTTATCTTACACAAAAAGGTCTAATCGAGTTTTTAAAAAGACTGTAACGGACATTATTGGCATTTTTTCAGAGTTAAAAGGATCTAAAAATGTTTGTGAATATTTTTACACATTGCAAGTATTTTTCAGCAGTGATATTTATACACTATTTCACTTTTTGACTGCTAACTTCTGCTACATCTTAATGTAAGTGATTTTTAGATTAAATAAATTGTATATATATATATATATATATTTTATTTGAATTTGCACACCAATTAGCATATCCATCGAAAAAGCCTGATATGTTTTATAATAATTTATGCGTTACAGGGTTAAAGTGTGTGGAAAGGAAGGCGAGGTCTGATTTGGTTTGTTTGTGCTCGTCCTGCAGGGTGTACTCTGTCCGACAGGCTGTGAACTGAAAACCACTTTGCTGAAGCAGCAGCGTGACGTTACACCTACAGTGGCTCAGCTCAAGAGAGACGTGGAAAATCTGTCACAGACCTCCAACTCTGTCTACAAATATGTGGAGGATCTGACCTCAGAGGTCACAGAGAGACAGAGAATCAACAACGGTAAAGTATTTTAATGTTAGATGAGTCTCGGCCAGATTAAAGTTAAACTCCATCCTGAAACTCATTAAACATATTTATAATGAAATGTTTGTACTGCGTTCGGCTCGGCTAGTTAGCGATGTACGAGATGACGGCATTGTGGGTAATGTAGGAAACTGTTAACTAAAGTGAAAATATTGGACACTGCTGAAGATTACATGTTGATTATGAAGATTTATATATAAATCATTCAGGATGGAGTTTTCCTTTAAAATTTAAATATTAAAAGAAATTTTGAAACACAGTTTCAATCACCCAGAAGTGTAGACTTCATATTCCTCTCTTGAATCTTTGAGAAACCACTGGTCTAAATGTAAATGTGTTTACTCACAGATACACACTTTACTAAACAGGATTAAAAGCACAGCATATAAAGTCGATAATGTTCTCTAAATTCTCTGCTATTCATTTTCACATATGTTCAGATATAAGGAACATTTCTTTCTTGTTTCTTTGTAGGTAATGACGAGTTAGTTAGTCAGTACACAGATGACCTGGAGGTCCAGCATGCGTATGTGAAAGAAACAGTGGATGTCACTCTTCCACAAAACATTAAAATCCTGCAGGGAGTCCTGGCGAAACTGCGGGAGAAGATTCAGCGTCTGGAGAAGGCTGTCACTACTCAGAGGGAGAGGTGTGCTGAACCGTGTGTAGTGTCCTGCCCGATTCCGGTGGTGTCTGGAAAAGACTGCGAGGATGTTTTCAGGAATGGAGGAGAAACTTCTGAGATGTATCTGGTGCGCCCAGAATCCTCACAAGCAGCATACAAGGTCTACTGTGACCAGACAACCCAGAACGGAGGTACGCCATGATGGAAAAACAGACAATTTAAAGAGATTTTAGAGAACTAAACATTTTGAGCATTTTGAGTTGGTAGTTGTTTATCACTCACTCCTGTGAGAAGTGTTGTACATACTGTTCTTTCTTTCCTCTCAGGCTGGCTGCTTATTCAGAACCGTTTGGACGGTAGCGTGGACTTTGGCCGGCGATGGGATGAATACAAGAGAGGTTTTGGAAACGTTGCGTTTGATGTTGGGAAAGGTTACTGCGAAACTCCTGGTAAGATGTTTTTAACAGAAGTTTTATACTTTCTAAGGGACAGCATGGTGGTGTAGCAGCTTGTGTTGTCACCTCATAGCTCCAGGGTTCTGACTGAGTCCTGAGCTCAGGTCACTGTCTGTGTCCTGCTTCACACCCAGCATTCCCGGGATAGACTCCGGAACCATCGAGACCCTGACCAGAATAAAACATTTAGATGAAGATGAATGAGTGATTGATTTTTGTGGGTTTTGTGTACGCTGGTGATAGCCTCCTGACCTCTAATCTATGTTTTTTTAGGCGAGTATTGGCTCGGTAATGACCGCATCAGTCAGCTCACTAAGACGGGCCCAACTGAAGTCCTGATCGAGATGCAGGACTGGACAGGTACGAAGACATACGCTCAGTACCAGCAGTTCACTGTCCAAGGCGAGGCCTCGAACTATATCCTGGCAGTGGATAAATACTCCGGCACGGCGGGAAACACCTTCCTCACCGGCGCAACAGAGCTGTTTGGTGTAAATCGCACCATGACTATCCACAATGGCATGATGTTCAGCACCTACGACAGAGACAATGATCGATGGTGAGCATCGCTTTCCTTACGGTGGAGATAAAATTCTATATTTATACATATGACGTATGAGTCATTTATATTTACTTTATAGGTATTTATTATTTCCGATATAATTATTTATTTATTTATTTTTTTTAACCAAATGATTTAATATTTGCAAGTAAGGAATAGAACACCTGGGGGAGTGCTGTTGTAGGAAAATAATCAATGACAGGGTGGTGTAATGAAGCAGAGTTCAGAGTTTGACTGTCCTGAAGTTGATTATTTTCCCATAACAGTACATACCCAAGTTATTTATTCCTCTTAGACCACAGTGATTTGTCAGCGATTGTAATTTTAAATGTATTCATGAAAGATATGTCATACTTTTTTACCTATTTTATTTACATTTAATGTTTAGTTCCTGTTGTCACTTACGTGTTTTCGAGAAACCGTAAAGAAGCGTAAATTCCTCTGTCCTGAAGATGTCAGAAAACTTAAAGTTACAGCTTTACCTCTGACTGTTACAAAGCGCTGACACTGGAGACTCCTTCCATAAATAATAAAGAAATGTCTCCATACAGAAAACTTCACCATAACAACGTCTGCTGTTACTATAGAAACGATAACATATTAGAGCGAGCGCATCAATAAACCTGTGATCTTCTGACTTGAGAATTCTGCACTGCTGTGGTATAACTGGAATTTAACATGTATACTGTTTGATAAAGTCAGTTTTGTTTTTGATAGTTTAGTTTGACATACACCAGGATAATGAATAATTATTTATGCATTTAATAATTATACAATATATAATTCTTTTAACATATACAGGGTACCTGGTGATCCGTCTAAGCAGTGTTCACGAGAAGATGGTGGTGGATGGTGGTACAACGCCTGCCATTCAGCCAATCCTAATGGCCGATACTACTGGGGCGGACCGTACACGAAAAACATGGCCAAACACGGAACAGACGACGGCATCGTGTGGATGAACTGGAAGGGCTCGTGGTACTCACTCAAGGCCATCAGCATAAAGATCAGACCCTACTTTGCTCAGAAATAACACACACACACACATACACACACACACTCTTCCTGTGTGAAACAAGTACTCTTATTCAGCAAATGCCATTTTGGAAATAAAAAAGAAATAGATGATGATATCAGTGAAATGAAAAGATGATGATATCAGTGAAATATGAAAATAATAAGAACTGCATCAACAAACCTGCTTATGTTCAAAATAAAATGTATTCTGTGTGAACATTATATTGTGTTTGAATCTGATCATCTCAGTAAACTGTAGAACATTTTTAACATTTCTGCTCCATGCTTGCGCTCCATGCCCTGGCCCGTGAGTAGCGTGTCAGTAAGTATGTGTATAAAATATTCTATAATAGTGTAGTAACAAAACAGAAGAAAGCAGCACAGAGACAGTACAATACACAGTCTGGCTGTAGTTCAGTGGCTTTAAGTCCTCGCATACAGTCAGCAGAATGAAGCACTGGCTCCAAAACCATGACCCTCCTCAAAATAAAATATTTCCATCCAAACTCCACGCACTTATCATATGAACTTCTGCTACCGGGGTGTAAAAAGTAGTAAACACACTGATGTGAGTAGATCTGCCGCTGCTGTAGTAATAATTCCCCTGAGTAGAAGTACAAGTAGACATCAAGAAACTCTGGTGAAAAACTGCTGAGTAATTACTGACTTTTTTCCCACACGTCTGCAGTTTACACGACTAATCCCAAAACTCTTCTCTATCTCAGGAACGCATTTTAAACCAATTATGTTAACTAGCCATGTGAGCTATGCTGAAGTGAACACCACCTCCATTATCAACAGAATATACAGAAAGCTAACATTAGCTCACTGGCTCACTTAGCCATATGCTTTTGCTATGTTCATTAGCTAGCTTGCTAACTCATGTTAATTCATACATGCCTCTAGCTACATAGTTAGCTATCCAGTAAACCTTATCCTGAGCGTTACCTACAGTCTGTAGCAGCACTTAGATATATTAAACACATCAGGCGAAAGCTACTGAACATCAAAGTGACATCTTAAGTTTAACACAGAGCTTTCATTCTGTAAAACATCCAAAGATCTGGCTAGCGCTAGTGTAGCGCACTCAGCTAGCTAATGGTTAACCCGTACATGTTGCTGCAGGTTGGATATTGAGCTGTAAAATGTCAACATGTCTATGGATTTTGTCCCAAATCGTTTGCAGATCACTATCACGCTGTTTCCTTTGAAGCATTTAAAACTGAAGATAGCTGATAAATTGGGTAAAAAGCTGATAAATCCTCTGTCCCAGAAGTTACTGCTGCTGAATAAAGCATTTAGTGTCTGAAGTGGAGACTTTCAGCTTTATTTTAAAATCATCTGCTTTATTTTCAAACTTGCACATACTGTATTTTAGTTGGCTTACAGTCTTCTGGGGTTAAATGCATTTTTTTCTTCTGTATTGGTGATCAAAAATAAATGTAGTGAAGTTAAATGTTGTATTTTTAAAAACTCTAGTAAAAGTACTATGATTTAATTATACTGAGTAAAAAATACTGTTACAGTGAACCATGTACTTAAGCACTGTAAGGAGAGAACATCAGTACTTTCCACCCTGCGCACAACAAAACACATTTTTCACACTGCACTTATTTTTTTTTTACTGCTATATTTCTTTCCTTCCAAGAGGAAAACGATGTTTGATATGCTGTAATGAACATTCATGACACTTTGAGAAAGCTGTAGAAGCTATACATAATTATTAATTTATATCCTGAATTTATATATTTCTATAAAGCTGTGTTGTGACTATGTCCATTGTTAAAGCTCTATACAAATAAAACTGAATTGAATTGAATATACATAGTGCTTCATAACAGTGTTATAATGCACTTCTGAGCACCTCTTTGAGTTTGATGGCATTAAGATCATCCACTTGATTGACTTTATGAAGAAATGAATGAAGCTTCATAACAATTTTGAATGTAAATGCAGTAAATAAACCTCCAGGAAGGTCAGATGACATGTTTATAATGTATAGAAGTGTTTTTTTTATTGTATTCAGTAAGCAATACATTAACATTATAATGGAATGAAAAAATAAATAAGTAAATAAATAAAATGAAATGAAATACAATACAATAAAAAAAGTGAACAAAGAAAAGTGGTACAGTAAAAGATGATGATATTATACATTACGATGAACACTGGAGGTCAGCTGATTGTGGGTTTAATCTTCCTTCTATCTCATTACCAACATGTCTCCATATTACTACAGCAGAGGCTTTGGCTTTAACCCTGTCAGTATTCATGCGTTACTCATTTCATGCATATCATTTAACCAGAATTAGGAGCACTGTACAGTAAGATTATGGAGAGGAACTGTTTTTTGTGAGTCCAGTAAGCCATATCTTCCTCTGTTTTTCTGTTAGAGCTAGTTTCGAATCATTAAGTAGACATACAGCCAGGTCCACTGCGATTTCTCTTCCCATTAAATAGGATAAAGTGGAGGCAAACTATTCACAGAAATTCTGAACATTCCCTCACTCACACACCAGCTTCCTGTCTGTTAGTGTGGCCACAAGTTCCAGGAAGGATTCAGATCGGCTTTTCTGGTGAAACATTTCTGAGATATCGAGTATAAACGATGGAAGTATTTATAATGAATTAACTGATGATTGGTGTTTTGAATAAGTTTTCTCGTGCTGCCTCCCAATCGACTGTATCGACAGTATTTGGGAAATTTAGTGAAACATTTCTTTTTTCAAACTCTGTTTGTGTTGCTCTAATAAAATGGCTGTAATCCAAGCAGGAGGAGAAAGTGCATCTAAATGCATCTTTCATTATAATGATCACATTAATCACTGCAAATCACCGCACTTCCACACTCATTATTCAGAGTAGCGTCTGAGTGGGGCTTAAGTCTGGGGTCTGAATGTGCACAAAATCTCTGAATACAGCTCTACATATTTACTTCTCTAACTTCAGTTCCTGTTGTTGCAGCGTTTTTTAGAATGTATTTAAACAATTCTCCTTTTATTTTATATTTGTACTGTATAACAACTTTAAAATTTCTTGCAAAATTATACACAGCATATTAAAAATATATAGAGAAAAGATTCACAACTTTAATGTGACTTTTTAGTTTTTCATCAAAATAAAACAGCAGTGTTCAAGTCATGATAAAAGTCCACATGTATTTTTTTTATGGTTCCGATCCGCCACCAGAATTCCACATATCCTCCTGGAGCTCATCCAGCACCACCTGATTTTGCTCGATGTCCTCAAACTTTGTGAGCAGTTTTGAGTGGACAAAAGGTAATTTTCTGTATGTGAGAGAAACATGAGGTCGAAGGACAGGTTGCAGTTTGAGTTTTTTGTCCAAGGTAAATGTTTTTTGTGTTGTGATCAAGTCGAACGTGGTCATTTTGTCCTGCATTGATTTGAACATCTCATGATCAGGCACATGGTCAAAGGTTTGCTTGCATGATCCTTTGCACGCACGGAGTTTGATGTCAATGTCCACCTAAACCCCAAAACCCAAAAGACAAACAAGACAAATCAAACACAGAGCTAAAGAGAGTAAAGAGAGAAAACCTTGACTGGGACAAATCCACTAATCATTAGTCAGAATTTTAGAATAAACACAAATAGATTATTCATTAAATTTTAAGCTAAGTCTGAACTTTAACCTCCAACTGGTGGATTTCATTGATCTGATCCTCGACTTGTCTGTGGTACTTCTGTAGTTCTCTGGAGAGCTCTGTGGACTTTTCCCATAGCAGTGTCAGGTTCCTGTGGAGCGTCTCAGCGACCCCAGCATAGCGCATTTCTTTCACTGAAAAGAGGATCAACAACCTTCACTTTCATTAAAAGGTTTCAAAATAAAGCCATTTTTGTACAGCATATAGAGGTGCAGGTTATTATTACAGCACAGATTTGTTCAGTGTTCAGTTCTGATTGGTCAGAAGGTGTTGATTAGTTTTCTATAACAGCAGCTCTGACAGTAGCGCAGGTTTATATTAATGCACTCGCTCTAATATGTTACCGTTTCTATAGTAACAGCTCATTCACAGGGACGCGTACAGCAGACGCTCCACATAAACGGATTAAAAAACTGTTTATGTGATGAAGTTTTCTGTAAGGACACTTTTTACTTTATTTAACAACATTTTATTTAACAAAAGCTGTAACTTTAAGTTTTCCGACATCTTCAGGACAGAGGAGTTTACGCTTCCTTGCAGTTTCTCAGTAACATGCGTAACAAGCTGTGTTTATTTTCTTATTAATTTCAACAGAGAGAATAAAGAGAGGCTGGTGAGGGAACGACTGTTTATAGCTGCTATAATGTAAGCGACAACAGGAACTGACTCATTTCACTGATTTTCTAGGACATTAAATGAAACAATAAACAGATTAAACAATGTTCTTTATTAAATAAAGAAGTGTAATTGTCAAATTTCTGTGGTATAAGAGGAATAAACAATTTAGGGGTGTGCAGCTATTGAAAAATAATCAACTTCAGGGTCGTAACAGTAGCTCTGCTACATCACACCACCCCACTGTTGATTAGTTTCCTATAACAGCACTCCCCTAAGTGTTTTATTCCTCATTTATTGATAAGATAAAGAATATTTACGCACTGTATGTTTTGACGATAATCTTCCTTTGCGCTTCATAGAACTGAGCGGTTTTAATCTCTGTAGATGAAGATGCAGTTTTATATTGTTTAATCTTTTCACAGATTTTGCTGAGATGCTTATAAACATCTCCGTCTGCCTCGTGAATAAAACCCTGCAGCCGACAGCCTGATGGACACTTCACATCCTGCACGCAGACAAATTAAAACATTGAACAACTAGAGTGTAATTCATACAGTTCCAGTCTCAGCAGGTATTCTTATTAAAATAATGTTGGTTTAGAGGATGAAATTTAATACAGTATTTAAGTGAAAACACAATATAGTTATATGTGAAGAGAATTTAATGATTTATGTTGCATATTTTCATGAGAATTTATTCCACACTAATTGCTAATATTATTTGTATCTAGCTTTATAGAGTGAATCTGGTGATTAATTTCACCCTTTACCTTATACTTACAAAATATTCTTCATAAAATACCTCAGAAAGAACACTGACCCTGAACGTACTGGAGCATCAGTTTAAACTCACCTGGTCCTCGTCAGTACACAGCGGGTATTTATCCACTCGACACTGTCCTAGTCGTCTTTGGTAACCGTAGGGAGTGTGTGGTTTCTGAAAATGAACTGACTCACACACTGAAACACACAAAACACAAACTTTAATATTTTGGAAGAAAAAAGGAATGTATATTCATAATAGAATTATTCTACATGTAGTTTATTGATGGCACTGTTATTCACTGTTGTTATTAAATTCATATATCTGTGCAATGTGCTTCTATATTGACCTAAACTTCCAATATTTTCATTTAAAAAATGGTATTTTGGTGATTTGGTTTTATTAAGTACATATCTCTGATTAAAATATTATGAATATAATTATTTTATCACCGTATAAGAAAACTCATGAGTGAAATAAATGCTTTGTCATTGTATAATTGTGCATCTTTTGGGAGGTAATAATAATAATAATAATAATAATAATAATAATCATCATCATCATCATCATCATCATCATCCATATGAACACAATTTATAAAATTTTCAAAGATCCCACAAAACATAGTAGTAAAATCCTGTGGTACAAATTCCTTTTTTGGGAAGGGTTCATTCTTGCTTGTGTGATGTTTTTAAATAAAGAAATGACACAAAATGAAGTGAACACATTTTTTTATTGAAAACATGGCATCATTTAATTGTGCAGTATTTCACATTGTGACCAGTCCAGAGCATAACAAGCAGAATTGACCTGACTTATTTTCATCATTCGTATCTTTCATTTCTTTGAGAGTTCAGAGTGGCCTAATCTTCATTCTGACCACTTTAAGGGAATAATCAGCTGGTTTAAATGGCAGCCACACAACTCCATTCTCTACCTCATAGGGAATTTTGCTAGCAGGATCGTACTTCCCACCCTTGTAGTAAATCCCATTAAGGTTGGCAGACTGGCAGTTATTGTACCACCATCCGCCTCCATAGATCTCAGCACAGTTCTCCTCCCACTTGTCATTATCCCTGTCAAAAGTGCTAAACTTCATCCCAGCGTGGGAAAGGAAGGCACCCATGTTAGCTAGCCCCTGCACCAGAGCATCTCCTGCATCTCCTGTGTAAGATGAGACACTTAGCTGGAATCCCTCTGTCTCTGAGCCCACTCGGATGTTATATTCTGCGTACGCCTCGTTTTCTGCCCAGTCTAACAGCTCCACTCTCAGAACACTTTCTTTCTGAGTGAGGAGATGTAAAACATGGTTCCCAAGCCAAATCTCGCCCCTTCCATGCTTGTCTATCTTCCCAAACCCAACACGATACTCATCCCAAGTGCGGTTGAAGTTAACAGATCCGTCCTCCCTCTGCTGGATCAGAACCCAGCCCCCCAAATCTGTGGCCTGGTCACAGTAAACTTCCACTACCTCCTCCGACCCGGTCGGCTTTACTTTGAACAGGCCGCTCTGACCGCCCATGGTGTGCTTCTGCTGGATATCAACACAATCTGAAAGGAGAGATCTGCCGATTAGCGCAAATGCTGCACTTGCTTCAAATTTACTCCAATTGTTAATATTCCCTCAGTAATTAACAGGAGGTGTGCACTGACCCTTTCATTAACAAAATATGACTGTACACAATTTTATAATTGTTTAGGACACAGTAACTGCAGAGTAATTCCAGTTCCAAACCAAACATCAGAAGATTTCAATCATGAATTTCTTAAAAGGAATGTAACACAAATATATTTAAATTTGTAGCAGTATATTTTTATTATTTATATTAAATAGTATATTTATTAATAGTTTTCTAAGCAATGCTTTCATTTTTATCAGAACTGATTTTTGTTTTTAAAAAATGGTTCACTTTTTGGTAGAGGTATGTGAGTGTCACTCAAGTGTACCTCCGCCAATAAAATCAGCTTTGCGATCATCACGGAACTTCAAACTGCGAGCATGTAGGTCAGGAAGATCATCTTCTACGTCACCACGTAAGAATACCCCAAGGTCATCACCGAATTCATGAGGTGAAGAAGTTGACGTGATGGTCTTGGTCTCTGAGAGAATACCTTTGCTCCCGCCGGTAATGATGGATTTGGAGGAAGAGGATGAGGATGAGGAAGAAGTGAAGGATGAGGAGAACCTACGATCCTGTCCATTAGAACCCAGTCCCTTAAAGAAGTCCCCAGCAAGCCCACCGAGTTCTTCTTCACCACGGTTGAGTGTGGTGATGGATTTTGACTCTCCGCCAGTTACTTTGACCGTGAAGCCATCAGCAGTCAGTTCTTTACCATCTTTAGCTGCACTCAGGAGATCTACTTCAGAAATGCCAAGTTTTCCAATGGCTTCACACCCTGGCCCAGTGCTCACCGTTTCATACTTTTCCTGAATTCCATCTTTGGTGTGCGTTGTTACCTTGCGGACGGTCTGGGTGCATCTGAGGGTTTGGGTGCTGATTCGTGAGGAAGAGATGGGTGCAGATTGAGCCGTACCTGTGCTGACTTTGCTGACGGTGGCGGCTGTTTCTGCCGTGGAGCCTTCAGCCTCCAGGGAGAGCTGAAGCTGGCCCACGTCAGTGAAGAAGGTCTTCCTCTGTGCGGCTCTTTCTGTTCCAGTGGTTCCAGCCTTGTAGATGGATGGTACTTGTACATCTTTCAATGGCCTGCTCTTCAGTACCTTCAAGGAAGTGACACTCTCAACACTCTGGACCTGTAAGGTATCTAGACGGTCCAGCTGCTTTTCCAGAGCTTCGTAGCTCTCCTTATCCACAGAGAAGTCCACATAGCTGGCACAGGAACCTTTACAGCTGCGCAGCTTGATGTCAATGTCAACCTGTACCAAGAGTGAAGTGAAAGTGTGTGAACACTCTTTATCAATCAGATCACACCGTCCTTAAAACACATTCTAATTCAAGCTAAAACATTTGAATAGATGACAGTGACACATCACTGGCTAAGTGGTTATATGATTCACTATCTCTAACAGGCGGGACAAGATGATTACCTGTATATTAGTTGGACAAGTAAATTCAGAAGTTTAGCGTGAATTCAGAAGGTTAGCATCAATTCAGAAGGTTAGCATCAATTCAGTAGGTTAGCATAAATTCAGTAGGTTAGCGTAGGCAATAGGCAAGTTTTTAGTTGGTGTGTTTATTTAAACAAATTTCACTTCACAGTGGTGTGATACACCTCAGCGCTGTAGCGGTAGCTCATGTGACTCGTTCTGAATCTCACCTGCTGCACTACACACACTGGCTTTACTAGTCAGAGTAATTACGCTGCACAGACGACATACAATCTTTCAGAATCAGGGGCATGCAGGAGTCACGAACAACATGTCACCTCACGGTTAAATATGCTGAGAAAAATAAAACCACTAGCCAGAATCAGATAATAGCTCATAGCTGAAACTTTGGCCAATGACTTGTTGTCAAGCGCGCTAACACGATCTGCTCCTTTTTCAGAAAATGATCATGACTGGTCAAGTCATTTCCTGTGGGGGAATTTATATATTACATAAATATTTATATATTACTATTCTATATTTTATGATGTTAGCTACCAATTTTTAGCTTTATCAGTTAGGTTTCTGGGCCACTAACACAGGACTCGGCAGCACACTGGACATTACACTTGCCTGGTGATCTCCTTAATGAATTTTCGATTTGTTCTTTCCTGAACTTTGAGTCACGGAAAATGAAAAATATGATTTTATACTATCTTCAGAATTTACTTAAAAGTCTGACTCTTAATAGTGTATTTGTTTTGTTTTTTTTTTACCTCCAGGCGCTGTACAGCAATGAACTGGTTTTTAATTTGAGCTTTTACAGCCTCCAGCACTCTCAGCTGACGGTCGATTTTAATCTTCAACTCAACAATCCTCTGCCTCAGCTGTTCAGCCAGAGCGGTGTATCTGTTATCGCTACCTGAGAGGAAACAACAACAACAACAACGAGGTCTGTTACTGGTCCGAAATTCAACTATTTTCTAAATAAACAGTAGCACATAAATTTGGTAATTAAACATAATTATTTGAAATTTTAATGTATTTTGTCTAAATAAGAGAAGAGCAATTATAGAAGCTTGAAGTAAATTGAACTGTATAGTCTGTAGTAAATGTTCCTCGTGGGTGATAACACACCTGCGTTGGAAACAAGCTTCTCTCTCAGATAGTTGTACGTATTTTTGGACTCCAAATCTGTAGATCGATGCAATTTTTTTCCCTCATCAAGAAGCTTGCGGATCTTCTCAATCTTGCTGAGGATCTCATGGTCAGTTTGATCCAGAAGGCCTTGAATTCGGCAGCCAGATGGACACTTTCTTCCCTGAGGTGATCACGAAATAAAAATACAGGATAGAAATTCAGAATAGAAATTTAATCCAAATGATTTTCAGATACTATTTTGGAATTTTCCAAAGAAACATTCAACTTTCTCCACAAAAAAATCATTCTCAGATTGAAAAATAAAGTGTGAAGGTCAGTCAGGACTCAGTGTTATAAAGAAAATCGAGTTTATACCCATTCTTCATCTGTGCAGAATGGCCATTCTTTCTCTGTGGCACATTTGTCAGACTTCATGCCAGGTTCAACAGGACGAGGGCCTCTAGGATTCAGAGCTCCAGATGTTTCCTCCTCACACTGAAAGCGAGAACGTGTATCATCATTATTTTCAGGAATTTAATCTGTTATTAAACAGGTATGATAAATGCAATAAGGCTGTTATTCAGAGTCTTCACTCACCGAGGCAGAAAGTATGAGCGCACACAGGCAGAGAAGAGAGTACTGAAGCTTCATCTTTTACTTCTCTGTACAGACGACTGACTTTCCTCTCGCTAAACACATCCAATATGAACGCTCGAGAGTGACCAACATCCTGACTCACTGTTGACCGTCATGTCTCAACATCGCCATCAGGTTAATGATTGACCAGGAGGAATAACACTGTGTTCTTCAAAAGAGGACACGGGAGGATTGCCTTACTTTACAGGACAGAGAGAGAGAGAGAGAGAGAGAGTGGGAAGAAAGGAAAGAGATAGAGATAAAAGACATTTGAACACAAAGGTTATGTAAATCTAATAATGTGCATCATAAAACAAGCAATATATTACACAACTGCTAACTTCCCGTAAACTGAACAGTGTGAAAACAAATCGGAATCAAACTGAGAAATTCGATGAAACATTCTCTTTTCTATTTCTTATCTTTAATCTGCTTGTCCATGGAGAAGGACAGGAACGCTAACAGCTGAGCTTCTTGATCTTAATGTCATCCAGCCTGAAGTGTGATCTGGACATTTCAGTTATTTTAGTTGGACATTTTATATTAAGACAAATCCATAAAGTTCAGTAAATATTCCAGAGCCGTGATGCTGAAATGAATTTAGTCACTACTGAGCTCTAATTCCCTTCTGTAACGCGTGGGACAAGACGAAGTGTGTGAGCTGTAACATTTTTATTCCTCATTAGATTCAGTAGTTCAGCGCTCACTAACGCTTTTCTTCTCTTTCTCAACAACCAGAGATACAAACAACTAATCACAAATCAGACGTTTTCATTTAGTGTGTGTTTAAACAAAACGCACCTCAGAGTGTTGTGATGCATCTCAGTGCTGTAACTATAACACACACACACACATACACACTGTACACACAGACACACACACACACTGTACACACACACACACACACACATACACTGTACACACACACACACACGCATACACACACTGTATATACACACACTGTGCACACACACAAATTCAAATTCTGTCAGCGCAGTCTCATCTGTGTGTGTGTACAGTGTGTGAGTGTGTGTGTGTGTGCGCGCGTGTGTGTTGTGTCTCTGACTCTCGTTCTCACGCATTACACTGATTTTATATTTAAAGCTTTAATTATCACCCTGTTGTTTATAAACACAAATGGAGTTTATATGTATATGAACAGATGTAGAAATGAGTAGAATGGAGTGTTTGCTGTGTGGAAATTCACTGTGTTTAACAGTGGGATATTTTATGGCTTAGTGTTGCATAAGAAGGCAGATTTTATCCCTCACAGGTTTTTAATCTGTTTATTGTTTATCGTTTTGTTTCAGCCGTCAGATCCTGGCGCTTCCTCCTCAGGGCCTACACGAACACTTTCTTTATTATTCAGAATAACAGCAGCTTAAAACATCTGCAACATTTCCAAACTGATTTGTATATTATTTATTTTCTCTCTTTTGCTAAGAGAGCTGTGAGCTGAACTGCATGTGTAAAGAATTGCTATAAAGTAATGACACCTTTCTCAGGAGAGGAGAGAACGGACAGCACTGATCAGTGAAGGAGAGGAAATGTTTCAGGCTGCAGTGCTCTCTGGGGGTCAGAAAACTACTGTGCTGCAGCCAAAGGCACTATTTCAGCTCAAGCTATTATTATTCTACAAAATATTTTACAATTAATGAAGAACCAAAGGACATGTCTTAATGGACACACCACCTTTTCAGCTCATGTAAGTGCATTTGTATTATGAGAGGAACAGAAAATTTAGTTATTAGTTATTTTGTGTGCAATACTCAAGATTAATAAAATAGTTCATGTCAGGCGTCTACATGTAGAGTTTATGGAACTACAGAGCGTTTTCCCCAGGGCTTTAGCCTGATAACATCTTTAGACGTGTGTGTGTGATCATGAGGAGATGGAGATTCTGATGGAGATTATAAAGCACGTCTGTAAGTCACTCTGCCCAAATGCTGTGAATAGAATTATTAATAACTACAATAATAGCAAATTATTCAGATTAAAGCACTGAAGGTCTTTATTTATTTATTTGTTTATTTAGTAAGTTTTTTCCCCATCTTTTTCAGTTTTCAGCATTAAAGCTTCTTCAGTTATTCATCTCTGGGAACGCATAAACCTTCAGTTAAATTGAATTTTATTTATGTCACACTTTAAACAATAGACAAGGTCACAAAGCAGATGTAGAGAAATCAGACTGTAGATTGAGATCTCTAATTAAATATTACTGTACACACTTATCATAATAATAATAATAATAATAATAATAATAATAATAATAATAATGTGCTTAATATTTAAATAGTTGGATTATGTTCACTGGAAAACTGTACTGAGGGGGTCCACAGATGATTTCTAAGTTCCTGACTGCAAAAAGTTGGAGAAGATGATAATAATAAAGATCATAATACTCAGTGCAGGTGAAACTGATGCATGAATCAAGCTGAATGAGAAATAGTTCCTTCTCTCTTGAGTCTATAATATATAGTTCATAATAAATTGAAGTCCAAGCTGAAATGAAAATGAATATATAGAAATTATCGCATATTATAGGCCTATAAATAAATTATTATTTACACAGAAAGAGTTAGGAACTAAGTGACCGAGGGGTTTGTTCCACCCGGACTGTATATATTGTGGCACCGACTGCGATACTTTGACCTATAATTTTCACCATCGCCTTTTTCTGTTTATTTTAGGGAAAAAAGTTAATAAAGTCAAAGTTTTTGTAAGTATGTATGTGAGAATGAAGCATCTGATCCGCGGTGCCCGAGTGTGTGTGCTGACTCGGTGCTCACTGCGCATGTCTCCGAGTGTGTGTGAATATTATTATAATTCACAGAGTTCATGCAGCAGCTCCCAGATCAGCTGTGGGAAGAGATCCTGCAGCTCAGAGGTGCGAGTGGGCTGCGCCTCGGGCTTCTGGGGAGATACTGCTGCATCAGGTAATGAAATCAACATACAAACAAACACCAAAAACACAACTGCATGATTTCAGTCCTAAAACATATGAATGCACATCTGTACTAAATGTCACTGAAGCATTTTAATGCAGTGCTGAACTCTGAAAAGTGAAAAAAGTCAAATTATTTTAAAACTTATTTATTATTATTATTATTTCGTATTTTTATTATTATTATTATTGCATTGTTTTGCAGTGTCTATGAATCTCTTTAGCTTTTGTCATGTGATTAAATCCATTCACAGATGCAATCAGATATAAAATAATAATATCTTACATAATCTACCTGGCCACTTTATTAGGAACACCTGTTACACCTGCACTTTCATGCAGATTTCCAATCAGCCAATCATGTCTCAGCGGTGCGTTGTGTAGAATCATACAGGTACAGCGCAGTTACTGGAGAAAGAAATGGAGGAAAACGTGAAGTCAGTGACTTTGAGCTGGTTGTTGGTGCCAGTGTGAGTATTTCAGAAACTCCTGGGATTTTCACACACAACAGTCTGTAGAGTTTACACAGAATGGGGCGAGAAACACACGTGAGTGGCACGTGATTGGCTGATTGGATAACTGCACAAGAGAACAGCTGTACAGGTGTTCCTATTAAAGTGGCCAATGAGTGCATGCAGTGATTTCTTTCTGAAATCCTCAGGACATTTCCCATTCATATACACACAACACACATGACCAACAATTTGGCATTATTTCTGCCCCGATGTTGATTATTTTCCTATAACTGCCCATCTCCAGGTGTTTAATTCCTCATATACCACTTTCAGTAGCTCTGTGCGCTTGAGCCCCGCTGTGGCCTGGAGTGCAGAGAGCTCACCACTGGAGTGTCTGACGATCAGAGCGAGGTTCAGCAGCAGTGGTGAAAGTGCTGCAGACTGACATTAAAGTTCCCCTGAAACTGGATCTTTCATTTCACGCAGCTGATCTCGTGCCTAATCCTCAGATTCCTGAGCCAGGTCCTGGAGGAACCCCGTCCATGTCCTGCACAATTTAGAGTTCTCTTGCTCTAAAATACACACACACACACACACACTTCAGCTCATGATTGTTGGTTAATTAGCTGATTAATTGGAGCATGTGCTTTTTTATGTACTCATTATTTGTCTCATGTTAAATCAGTTCAGTGTGTGTACACCTCTAATGACTGAAGGCTGTAAGGTCTGTCAGAAGTACTGATTTATAAACACAACCCATTTCTGGTACTACTTTAGAATATCTGCAGTGATATAAAGGAGTGCTTAAACCTTCTCTCTTCACATGATGACGTTGTAAGGATGAAAAACATCTGTATTAGCCATAAAGGATAATAAAACAAGACATACTATACCGTTTATTATGTAAGTTTAACATTATTCCTCTTCATGCTCCTCTGCAGTTCCTCAGCTTATACACGGTGGGAAGCTGGACTTTCTTGTGTTTGATTATCTGTCGGAAATTACCATGTCCCTCCTCACAGCGGCTAAAGCTAAGACTCCTGTAAGTATTTACACTTTCTGACTCACATGAACTGTTAAATGTGTGTGTGTGTGTGTGTGTGTGTGTTTCTAATAACTATGTTATATACTTGAAATGTGTTAATGTTGTCTACTTAAAGACATTTTGCCCGTGTCTGATTACGCAGATCAGGAGCATGTTTCCACACACCCTTACACATAAACTTCACACATGAATTATCACATGACTCACATTTGATTTCTGATCTCTTCTAGAATATGGGATACGCGCCTGATTTCGTTCTTGCTGCCATTTCTCCATTTATCAAAGAAATCGGCCAAAAAGGTACGAGTGCAGAGCTGAGAGCAGTGAGTGTTGTTTATTAGATAAACAGAAGACATGAATGTCAAAGCACTAGGAATAAAAGCTAATGTCAGATAATAAAGCAATGACATTGTTGTCTGTTGTTAGGATTCATTTAATTTAAAAAGGATGAAATGTAATATGACCAAGCTTTTAGTTTAGTCTGAAATTTGCATGCCAAATTATCCTCAATTTATCACTGTAGACTTAATTTAACAAAATATTTTAATAAAATAATTTATGGGAATTAATTTGAGTACGCAAATGGGTCAAAGTTTGGACTGCCACCATTTTGCAGAATTCTTGTAAGAAAAAGATGGAGCTTCAGATCACACACTGAAAGTATTTCCTAATATATACATCTGCATTTGTTTAACTTGGAACATGGAATCTTTGGTTGAGACCACCCAATTTTTAGGTGAGCAAAAGTAATGGAACAGATAATCTTAAAGTAAATTAAAGTATTTCTGAATTATCTGTTCACAGACACTAGCAGATAAAAAGGCACTTATTTCTGCAGGTTTTTTACATGCTGGGTTAATGATGAGCGTGTACTGTGTTGTGTTGTGCAGGTATTCGTGTGGTTAGTAACGCTGGTGGTGTGAATCCTCTCGCATGTGCAGCTGCTATACAGGAAGTAGTGCAGAAAGCTGGGCTCAGTTTGAAGGTTGCCGTGGTAACCGGTGATGATCTAATGCCTCAGGTGAGAAACAGTACCTGCAGTGCTGTGGAGAAAACGTCTTCCCTTGTACCAGAGGCAATTTTCTGCTTTAGGTCAACAGTCAGGTCCATAAGCATTTGGACACTGACAAAGTTATTGTTATTTTATCTGTCTGCTGCAGTACACTGGAGTTAAAATACATGACGCATATGAGCTCGAAGTGCAGACTCGGCGTTAATTGGAGGGCATTTCCATCTAAATCAGGTGAATGTTGTGGGACTTACAGTGCTTTGTTTTTTCTCTCTTTAGAAAGACTCTCTGAATATGTTGAAGATGGCTGATACACAAGAAAAAAAAACACTTCCCAAAACCGTACACAGTATGAACGCATATCTGGGGTAAGCTAATATTTCTTTAAAATAGTCTTCAGATATTCATGGATGAAGATGTTGGTGTTTATATACTGACTCTCTTCAAATCCCCACAAACCAAACTGCCACTACCAGCGTGTTCACCACCACCACCATGCTGAAAGTTCACCACCACCACCACGCTCAGCGTTCACCACCACCATGCTGAAAGTTCACCACCACCACCACCACCACTACGCTCAGAGTTCACCACCACCACCACCACCACTAC
>CM040479.1:73525-88299 GCA_022758105.1 Pangasianodon gigas | reverse complement strand
CACACACACTCACACACACACTCACACACACACTCACACTCAGGAATCGAGTGCTTTAATGTACACTTTAATAACAGAGCCTGATTTCTCGCAGGTTCGAGTTGCCTGGTGTTTGTGGTTTAAACTTCCTGATACGCAATTCACTTGGAGGAGGAGGTGTGGCATCTTTAAGAAGTGACCCTCAGGTAACGCGCACACACACACACACACACACACACACACACGCACACAGTGTTTAGGCTGAACAGAACCCTGGTTCTCCCCCTCGGTGCAGTTCTGTAGTCAGATGAGAACATAGCGATGGCGCTCGGGTTCGAGAGCGTCTCAGATGGCCTTGATCCACTTCCAAGTGAACTCTACTGACAGAGTGATTCGACTCCGAACAGATTCGACTCTGAATCGACTCACCTGCAGGACGTGACTCAAACATGCTGTGTGTTTTGTGTTGCAGCGTCTTTTTGTAGACTTTTTGTGAGCTGCTAAACTGAACCGCAAGACACAAACTGAGCCAAAGCACAGAGCTGTAGTGCTGCAGAAGATAAATTTAAATTAAGATAAATGCTCAGGAGATTTGGAGAAAATAAATTCTGGATGTTACACAAATTGTTTTAAATTACTTATTAACATAATTACGTAATCATTTGTTGAGCGCTGGCTCCGTGTTCTCTGAGCTCGAGTGATTTTTGTGACTTGGGAAAGGTTTGTTTTCATTTTTAACGTCGTTGTATTTCTGACCAGTGAACAGAGTTTTATGAGGATGTTCTCAGCTCTACACACTGCTCAAACAACATTTATTTTTGTTTAATTACATGCAGTGAGAAAGCAAAACAAACCAAATAGCAAATCAACCAAAAAAGTATCAAGTTTTGCTCTGATTCAGACTCGACACACACATTCACAGGTGAGAAAGTGACTGAGACAGTCATTATAAAATAACGAATATACAATAATATTCTAAATTTTTTTTTAAAAAGATGCGGAGTGTGCATGTAAATTTTTCTAATGTCTGCATCTTAACAGATGGTTGCGCCTGGTGGTTTGTTATTTACCATAAAACCCTGAATATACATGAATATACATGAAAAGGTCTGGACCTTGGTGTCCTCGTAGCTAGTCCTCGTGTTTTTGTGGTACAGCTCTTTTTTATCTTTCTGATTGTCAGAATGTTGTTGACAGCTGTGTTTTATATTTTTCTGTCTGTTAGGGAAAAGCTTATGGCCAGATGTTGCTGGACTACAGACTGACCGGACTACCTGAGCTCACCTCGCTGGTAGACTGAAGAACGATGATGATCTGAGGAAATAAAACACAAAAACTTCATAGTGACTCACAGTGTGAACAACACACAGACTGATAGCTGAACTGAAGCAGCATGAGCTAATCGTTTTCTTATCCATATTATCGAAGTGTACATGGAGCTTAAACAACTCTTATTACAATGCTAATAGAATTATTCTTCAACATTAAACATTTCACATTAAACTCCACTCTGAATCACATTAAATATTTTCATATTGAAGTATTTGTGATGTTTTTAGTGATTCTGGTGCTAATTTGTTGGTTGGTGCTGTATTTTCATCATTTCTGTGAGAAGTTAGCGGTTGTGTGTTAGCGGTTCTGACGTCACAGAGGGACATTGTTATTGTTATTGCTAGCGCAGTTACAATGGAGTTTAACAGGAAAAAATATATACACATAGCAATAACGGTCAGGTTTCACAGTTAGCTCCTAAAAACAAAACTTCTTTTCTCACGTATTAATGAGAAATGCAGCGTAGCTGTAGTGGAGACGTCGGAGCAAATTCTGAACTCACAGTCCCAGAATGCAATGCAGCATACAGCGGAGACTCGGCTTGGCTAGTTAGTTCCCAGATTTCCTCTTGGGGATCAATAAGTACATCCGTGTATCTAGTTAGCGATGTGCGAGATGGTGAGTTCGGTGTTAGTGTGAGAGCTGAAGCTTTGGAAGCTGATGTGTACAGATGTGAAGCTGATGTGTTTGAGCAGAGTGTACAGACGAGGAGGAGAGAGAGAGATGGACAGAGTAAAGCACTAAAGCGCCGCTGCATCATCGCTCTCTTTGGGAAGAGATGAAGCAAGAGTGAAATCCCACTGCACCTCTAGCAGAATGGCATTGTGGGTAATGTAGGAAACTTAACCAAAGTGAAAATAGACAGACATTTCCATGAAAGAAGTTCTTGGATGCTTTAATTTAAAGTAATGATGTTTGGTGAGTGACTGCATTAAGAACTAAAGTCTGTTACATTTAAATAAAAACTAAATTTGTATTAATGTGAGTAACCTGATTGTATGAACGTGTCTTCACTGAGCTAAAGCACTTTATCTGTGTTTTTAGGTACAGTAGTGCTCATGATTCAGTTTCCTCTTTTTCTAACCACCTGAATCTCATTCTCCTTTTTTACTTTAAATAAATAAATAAATAAAGCGGTGGCCACACCCCCATGCCCTTCTCTCTGTATAAGAACTAGAAAACCTCAGTGCAGCTTTCCTCTTTTCGTCTGGATTTTGAGGCCAGCTTGTCTGGAAATGATTACTGCTTTTCCCCAGAAGGATGTCGAACACAGACACACGCTGCTGTTTGGAGGTTTGTTTTTGTTTGAAAGCTGAAACCACCGACACAAGACAGAGTCAACGCTGTGTTCAGGACATGTGATTGGCTAGCTGTGATTTTTTTTTTAAAGAGTAGGAGGTGTTATCAGAGTGTACTCAGTGTCTGTTAACAGTTTTCTGAAGATGCTGAAGCAGACGACTTCCTGTAGCAGACGCTGAGCTCTGCTCCTGCACCAGAGGTGATGCTAAAGCCATAAAGCTTTTGAAGTTTGTACCTCTAAGCTTATCTTCTATCTGTTCACACAGGAAGTAAGGGAGCGAGAGAGAGAGAGAGACAGAGAGAGAGAGAGAGTGAATGAGTGTGTGTGTGTGTGTGTGTGTTGTGTGTCTGTACTCGACTTTTAACTGTTGCACTCATGAATAAGTCATTTATCAGCTGCCTGCAGACAGACTCGGTGTTGGTTGGTGTGTAGACGGCATCTTGGCCTTGTTTTAATGCATCACATGTTCACACACTCCAATAGAATCCAGATTCATCTTTTAAAACTCACACATTTATCACAAAGCCTTGTTGAGCTGATCCACACAAACACTGGCTCACTGACAGATGAGAAGAAACTAAGATAAATATCCTGTAATTTATCACCAGCCGTCTTTCAGAGCTCTGTGTGGTGCTCCACCCCGAGGGTCCAGCACTAAACCCCTCTAAAGAATCCGCTGTAACCCTCACTGGGACGTCTTTGTTACGGCAAACACAAGACTGAGTTCTCACTCTGTCACTCTTCACTCCAGCTCGGACACGCTGGAGGTGGGGGAGGAGCTGCAGAATATCACCGCTTTAACCAGCTCAACAAAGTGAACTTTAACTTCTGTTAACACTATATTTTTTCCGACAGCCATCTTGTTTTTTCACAGAGCTGGCTGACTTTAGTGGTGGGGGATGCTGGGTAATTAAAGCCATATGGAAAACTACTTCATACTATAGAGGCTAGTTCAGGTCAAAAACATGTTCTCAGCTTTAGCACCCACACACACACACACACACACACACACACATAGAATATTTTAGAATATGTAAGATCACAAAGTGCTGAAGCTAAAGAGAATTATTTTAAATAATTTTTAATTTTTTTTAATAATATTTGCATTACTTCTTTTTCAAGCTGACTGACTCTTAAAGATGAGGCTATAAACTCTTATTTACACCACGCTGCTGCTGAGTTCTGGATTGTGATTGGTCAGAAAGTGTTGATTAGTTTTCTATAACAGCAGCTCTGACAGTAGCGCAGGTTTATATTAATGCGCTCGTTCTAAGACGTTATCGTTTCTATAGCAACAGCTCATTCACAGGGACATGTACAGCGGACGCTCCAGTTTATAAAGGGATTAAAAATCTGTGTAATCGTTGATGTGGTGAAGTTTTCTGTAAGGAGACATTCATTTAACATGGATGGAAGGAGTCTCCAGTGTCAGCGCTTTGTAACAGTCAGAGGTAAAGCTGTAACTTTAAGTTTTCCGACATCTTCAGGACAGAGGAGTTTACGCTTCTTTGCGGTTTCTCAGTAACATGCGTAACAAGCTGCGATTTTTTCTCTTATTAACTTGAAGAGAGAGAATAAAGAGAGGCTGGTGAGGGAACGAGTGTTTATAGCTGCTATAACGTAAGTGACAACAGGAACTAACTCGTTTCACTGATTTTCCTCAAGATTAAATGTAACTATAAATGGATAAAAAAGTATATTTCATTCAGTAATAATAAAAAATAATCATCTGTAAATGCTGTGGTATAAGAGGAATAAAATGGTCGAGGACGTGTTTTTATAGGAAACTAATCAGCTTTGGGGAAATAACAGGAGCTCCACTTCATCACACCACTTTGCTGTTGATTACTTTCCCATAACTGCATACAACCAAATGTCTTATTCTGTAACTGCTATTGTCAGGAAGTGGTTTCGTTCACAGTCTGTGAGTTGGAGTGCAGTTACTGGGCTTCAGTCTGTGTCTTCTGCAGGTATAGAGAGGTTTTTATAGACAACTATAGACATGTAGTATATGATAAACCATGAATGATATTTTTAAAAACCTACATTATGCAGTGCATAAGGGAGACATGGTGGCTTAGTGGTTAGCACTGTTGCCTCCAGGGTTAGGGGTTTGATTCCTGCCTCCGCCCTGTGTGTGTGGAGTTTGCATGTTCTCCCCATGCTTCGGGGGTTTCCTCCGGGTACTCCGGTTTCCTCCCCCAGGCCAAAGACATGTGTTGTAGGCTGACTGGTATCTGTAAATGCGTCTGTAGTGAGTGAATGGGTGTGTAAGAGTGTGTGTGTGTGATTGTGCCCTGTGATGTGTTGGCACCCTGTCCAGTGTGTCCCCCGCCTCGTGCCCCGAGTCCCCCGGGATAGACTCCAGCCTCCAGCCTCCCCGTTACACTGTGTAGGATAAGCAGTACGGAGAAACGATGGATGGATGGATGGATGCAGTGCATAACCTATAATTAATGATTTAAAACTGATATTTCTGTGAAGAATGTGTGTATCTTCCTGTGCAGTCATACAGGAGAAGAGTTACACATGAAGTTTAATCAGTCAGATTCACTGTGATGCTCATTTTTATCCTCGCTGAATGCAGGAGATTTAAACTTCACTAGAAAATGTAGAAAATGTGTTTGTGCCTTTGAGGGAATCTCTTCTACAGAGCAGGAGAACATCTTTAATGAAGCTAAGAGAAGTGGATGTGAATATCTCTGCTCTTTCTTTTCTCTTTCTTTATCTCCGCTCTTTCTTTTCTCTTTCTTTATCTCCGCTCTTTCTTTTCTCTTTCTTTTCTCTTTCTTTATCTCCGCTCTTTCTTTTCTCTTTCTTTATCTCCGCTCTTTCTTTTCTCTTTCACTTTCGTACCTTGTGCAGGTCAGGAAGCTGATGTCTTTCAGTTTTCACACACACACACACACACACACACACACAAATCATTATAGCAGCTATAAACAGTCTGCCCTCACCAGTCTCTCTTTTTTCTCTCTCCTGAAGTTAATAAGAAAAAAAGCTTGTCATGCTGAAGCCTCATTTGCATTTGGACAGAAACAGATAAAATAATAAAATAAACTCCGCTGCTGAAGACTGATGAGGATCTTTTTAACCCTCTGTTGCTCGGTGGTGTGTTTAAGTAGAAAAGTCTTCAGTGTTTGTGTTAAAGTGTGAAACTTTTCTAGCTGAACTCTGTGATTCTCCAGATTCTGACGTCACTGTGAGGAGAACCGTGAGCGCGCGCTACTTCCTCTTTGGAGAGGCAGAAAGCGGAGGAGAGGAGCGGAGGAGAGGAGCGGAGACTCGGGCATGATGTTGGACTCTTTGCTGCTGCTGTTGCAGAAGATCTTCCTGTTTGCACACTGGGACTTTTTCAGCGTCGTGGCATCGAGAGCCGACAAGCCGAGGCGCGCGGACAGGACGGAGAGGACGGAGCGCGCGGGAGCGGAAGTCACGGCGCAGCTCGAGCGCGGAGATCTGCTCGAAGTTCCCCGCACGCTGTTCGTGCACTTCGGGATCTACTTGGGCGACGGGAAGGTGGCGCACCTCATCCCCGACATCCTTCCGCTTCTCACGCGCGATGAGCTCCGCGTCCGCGCCGTCGTGAGCAACAAGCGGCTGCTGCTGGGAGTGCTGTGCCGCAGAGCCGCCGTGCGCGTCGACACGCTCGAGGACTTCGTGTACGGGGCGCGCGTGCTGCTCATCAACGCCATGGACGGAGTGCTCGGTGTGCGGCCCGCGCCTAACGAGGAGGTCGCGCGCACGGCGGAAAAACTGATCGGCGCTGTTCGCTACAGCCTCCTGTGGAACAACTGCGAGCACTTCGTCACCTTCTGCCGATACGGTACCGGGATCAGCCTGCAGACCGACAAGGTACCGGACACCGGACACCGGACACCCGGGTCACCAGCACTTCCAACATTACACTCAAAACATTTCAGCACATTGTAGTGAGGAACCTCAGACTGTCTCACTGGTGGAACCCTTCACTGGTTCTGACCCACACGCTCAGTAGGAAGGTACTAAACTGTACCCTGGTCACTGGAGTGGAACCTTCAGGTATCTTTGGTACCTTTGTTCTGAGACTCTACAGTTAGAACCATTGATTTTACTTCTTGATGGCTTCTTGGAACCATTTAAAAGGTAATAGTTCCACAGAACCCTTGTCACTGGGGTGGAACCTTCAAGGGTACACCTTTAGTACCTTTAGTGTATATAGTTTACCTGGAACCTCTAAATTATTATCAGAGGTCCTTGGTGTGTAATTATGCACCTTAAATTATTTAAAAGTAAACTGCATCCACGCTCCGTGTAAAAGATGCACGCTGCAGGAACCCCAGTGACGAGGAACGGTACTGTTTAGAACCGTTTCCTCCTGAGAGTGACATTTCAGTAACAACCTGCAGGGCATTTTATAGCTGCAGTTAGTAATACGCCTGATTTAAGCCAACTGCACTCCATGAAGCGCCTCAGTGAGAAATGGCTCTAAAAATAAACACAGAGTTAAAATCCGCTTGGTTTAATACGACTAGAGCACATTTCCCGTCCAAACAGCATTAAAATAACTTTACACTCAAACGTCTTCCCAGATATTCCTTCTGTTGGCTTACTAAGACTCAGAGTAAACTGTCAGTGTTTAGGTTAGGTCTCTATGTTTCTTTATGTTACGTCATATACGGAAAATGGAAAATACTTCAAAGTAAAATACACAAAGAAATTGAAGGTTTCAGACCTACTGACTTTACATCCTAAAACCTGTTTCTCAGCCAAGAGCAGCTCTCAGGATTCACGAGGATTCTGTTCGATTTCCTCCAGTTTATTCCAAACAATAGCAGAAATCAGTCACAGCCCTGTTTCCTTCACTATTTTACATAAAATCATAAAAACCCCATGAACAGAAATCCACAGAAACCCCTTCCATTTAAAGCAGCTACTGTTTTCACATCACTGGAAACATGTTTCTCGGAAAATCGGATCTTTCTGGAATGTAAAATAACAACAGCAGTTTCAGTGTGAGTGTGTCAGTGTGTGTGTGTGTGTCAGTGAGTGTGTGTCAGTGTGTGTGTGTCAGTGAGTGTGTGTCAGTGTGAGTGTGTGTGTCAGTGAGTGTGTGTCAGTGTGAGTGTGTGTGTCAGTGTGTGTGTGTCAGTGAGTGTGTGTCAGTGTGAGTGTGTGTGTCAGTGTGTGTGTGTCAGTGAGTGTGTGTGTCAGTGTGTGTGTGTCAGTGTGTGTGTGTCAGTGAGTGTGTCAGAGACAAATCTAAACTCACACACTAACGCTTTTCTCCTTCTCCTCTGCAGTTTTGTGAGTGCCTGAAATGTGTTATCCGGGATCAGAGGAGTGTCCTGGTCACTGCAGTCATTGGAATAATTTCCATATTGTTCCTGGGATTATCCGTATCCACAGCACTTCCTGTCCTTCTAATTTCCTTCATCCTCTGGATGGCCGGATAAGAGACTTTTATCATCGTGTCTACATCATGCTTCATTACATCTGTGTTCAGTTTAACACAGGTTTGCCTAAGTGTGTGTGTGTGTGTGTGTTGTAGTGAGATATCACTAAACTGTACTGACAGTGACTCAGTGCTGCTCTAATATGTTTATATGTTTACTGAAGTTTAACAGTTTTATGTTAATCACGTATGTTTTTGTACTCTACTCAGTTAATGCTAATAAATGTTTAAAACAGATTCTTTGTCTCTTATCATTAGATAGATCACTTTATTAATCCCAGAGGGAAATTCACACACTACAGCAGCAGCAGAAGAAAAATAGTGTTTGCAGTGAGAAATAATTAAGAGTAATAAAATAAACATATTCAATAAGATACAGTTATCTACAAATTGGAGAATAAAACACATCAGATCCACTCTCGTGAGAAAAACAATCCTGTGTGCGGTCATGTCTTTACTTGTGTTGGTATGTAACGTATGCGTGTGTGTGTGTGTGTGTGTGTGTGTGTGTTTAACACAAGTTTAAAAAGAAAATCGGGTAAAATGATATGTATATGATAAATGTATATGATAAATGTATATGATAAATGATGTACAGGTTGTGTGTCTGCAGCCTGAGAAAAGCCCGATGGAGTGAGAAATGTGACACTGCAGTCTGAATTTTATTTTTATTTATTTATTTTTATGCCTTTATTTGAATTTGTAAGTGAAGTTTTGTAGTTGAATTAGATCAAATTGAAATTATGTTCCAGATGTTATGTTCAAATTCTTAGTTTTGGTGGCAGAATTTATTTCACATTCAGATAAAAAATGTCAAAACATCTGGAGAGTAATGGAGTTCTGTAATAGAGTTTTTCAGCGTCCTCGGGGAACTCAGATTGTGTAAAGTTGTGTAAAAGGACGTTTTTATATTTATACAAGGATCTGAGAGAATTAAAAGTTCACAGTTGCACCACGCTGACCTGACCTCAACCAAAAATAGAAACTGATTTCTGTTTTTGCATTTCTCCTTATTTTTTGTCCCCTTTAGTGAGGAGTGGAGCTGAAGTTGAGTAACCCATTGTGTATTGTGTTTCACTGAACATGTGACATTCTTTTCTATAAATCCGTATGAGAACAGGTCCAGGTCTGTAATCCCCACGCCCCTCCTCATCCTCCGCATGGAGAATAAAACCTTCACAAGCCTTTCAGAAACACAGCTCATCTCTCAGACGATGTTTCTCCTCCAGTTCCTCAGTGGCTTTTTCACAGCGCTGATCACAGACGAGGACAAAAAGAAGCTGAAACCAGACACATATGACATCTCCATGTTTAAGCGGGGGGATCTCCTGGAGGTTCCCCGAACGCTCTTCACACATTTTGGGATCTACCTGGGCAACAACCGTGTGGCTCACCTCATTCCTGACATCCTGCCCCTTATCTCAGCTGATGAAAGTGCCATCTCCAAGATGGTGACCAACAATCGGCTGATTCTGGGTGTGATCGCGAAAAAGGCCAGCATTCGTGTGGACTCTGTGGAGGACTTTGCGTACGGAGCTGAGATTCTGGTGAACAGCATGGACAGGGTGTGCAGTCGGCCGCCGCTCCAGGGTGAAGAAGTGGCCAGGCGAGCGGAGAAGCTGATGGGATCCATAGACTACAGTCTGCTGTGGTTCAACTGTGAACATTATGTCATGTTCTGCAGATACGGAACCAGCGTGAGCTTTCAGACCTACCAGGTACAACATCACACAACACAACCAACAGTCTGAAAAACCTCACACACCGTGTCTTACTCTCACATGGGCACTTCATATAGGACTATGTTATCCAAGTTTTGATAACATTCATATAGGATTCATATTACATTCATATAGGATTCATATTATATTCATGCAGGATTCATATCACATTCATATCACATTCATATAGGATTCATATTACATTCATGCAGGATTCATATCACATTCATATAGGATTCATATTACATTCATGTAGAATTCATATCACATTCATGTAGGATTCATATCACATTCATGTAGAATTCATATCACATTCATGTAGAATTCATATCACATTCATGTAGGCACTACATATAGTTTTAGTTTTCAGTATCATGTGTAAAAGCATTTAGTTTTTATCCATGAGTGTACAGCTTTATTCACTTATCGTTCACACATTTTGCACATGTAATGCATGTTTATATTGTTCACGTGCATTTTTTACATATTAATCCATTTTTCAGAAGTTAATTTTTCACACATGGTTTTACATATTCTCACGTTATGATCACGTTATTTACATGATGTCACGCATGTTTACTTGAGTCCACATGTGCACTTTCAGGGCCTAACATGTTGAAATGCATTTTCATGTTTTTCACATGATCACGTGTGGGATCTTGGAATCTGTGGACTGACATTTTGTAGTTTGGGATCAAAACTTTAAAACTAAGCCAAAATACAGCATGTCCCAAAAGTCTCCATACGCAGGGGACTGTGTTTTCAATATGCCTTATTTGGAACAATGCAGAAATATTTACCTCCTCTACCTTACACTGGTCTTAGACATCAGGTATTTATTTTGCCCATTACATTTTTGTTTTGCCCCTGCGTCTGTCCGTCCCAGATTCTCAACAACGACTGTTGGAATGTTTGTAGGATGTGTATGGAATTATCACTGTAACCTGCAGATGAACTGATTACATTTTGTCAAGGTTACAGCAAGGTCAAATGTCTGAAATAGTTTTTCTTTAATAGCTTCTTTCCTATTTGAAGTGTATTTTAAGGATATTACAAATTAGTAACAAGAAGGAGTAGACTTGGTGGCGGAGGCGTCTCTGTCGACACGGTTGGCTTGGAGTTTGTTATTCTGTGGTTTAAAATTAGAAATGATGAAATAAGGGCAGGAGAAATGAAACTAGCCCGCCAAACGGGAATTATGAAATGTAATAAAGGCGAGACAGGAAATGAGTCATTATAACTTAATCTGTACTTGTTCAGTGAAGAAGGTGGAATGAGGAAGTTTCCATCATTCCACATGTTTTCAGATATTTTAATGCTGAATATATCCAAAAATCAAGAAGTGTCTCAATATCTCATTTAATTAATTACACTTTACTTAAATTCAAGAAAATAGCTTATTTTAGCAAGTTAATAAATTTATCTTTATTGATGGTTATTTAGCTTGTACTGAGTTTGAGTTTTTATACTCCGTATATGATTAATATATTCAATTCAGTTCAGTTTTATTTATATAACACTTTTAACAATAGACATTGTCCCAAAGCAGCTTTACAGAAATCTACAGATGTAGATTTAGATCCTAATGAGTGAGTCAGAGGTGAGGGTGGTGAGGAAAAACTCCCTGAGACGATATGAGGAAGAAACCTTGAGAGGAACCAGACTCAGAAGGGAACCCATCCTCATCTGGGTGACACCGGATAGTGCGATTATAAATCATTCCTGTGTGCAGGTGTAGAAGAGTAAAACAGTACTGAGTGTGTGTACAGGATGTTCAGTGTGAGCAGATCGGGAATAAGAGTTCTGGGATGAGAAACAGGACAGTCTTCATGATTTCAGCAGTAGAAGATCAAGTTTTAATGTGAATATTGTTTTTCCTATCAAAAATTGATAAACTCCTTCAGTAGGAGTTTTATTCCGGTCAGGGGCGCAGCAGATCCGGACTATATCCCAGGAATACTGGGTGCAGCTTCATTTAATTTGTTGAAGTAAAAACCGACGGTGATTATTTAAAAAAAATCAGAGTTTTTGATTTACTTGCAGTTACAGTATGTTTGATTATAAAAACCAAAAGATTTTACTTTTGCGAGTTACAGCTATGGCTAAGACACATCATCTCCCACATTAAATACCAAAGTTAAAATTGGATTTAAAATGGCATGATACACAGTGTTTCTAACACGAGTATTCAGCTGGACACACACATTTTGTGAGCTTCTGAGGCTATAAAAGGTGTGTGTGTGTGTGTGTGTGTGTGTGCGTGCGTGTGTGTGTGTGTGTGTGTGTACTACATCAGTATTTCTCAAACATTTTGGAACCAGGGACCCTTTAACTGTCAAATAAATCTCATGGACCTTATTTTATGAACATAGCACATCTTTTCTAATATCAGGCTCATTATTTTAATGTGTGCAGTAATCAATATTCTGGATGTTTATTAGAGTTATACAGCTTTTTACCTCGGGATTTCCCACTGACAGAACACGTTAGGTTCTACTTTACATTATTTATAGGTGACTTGTTTTTTTTTTTTTGTTTTTTTTTTTTGAGTTACTGAGGTTTGGATTAAACTCATTCAATTCCAGTGAATAATCAAACATATTAATCATTATAAGAACTTAATGATAAACATAATAAATTGCGTGATGTGATTTCCACCACTGTAACTAAATAATGATGGCTTTAGGGCAGAGAAGTGTTTTATCTCCACCTATTGTAAAATCAGAATTAAAACTTCACCAACTTTTTCTGGGACCGTATCCTGGGAATTTGAGTGACATATAATCCTATTATAATTTTATGATCTTCCTCTGCTTCCTTTATGTCTAATATTACTCCTTTTTCGTGACACCTCATAGATGAATTAAATGTACACTACATCACACCACTGTTTTTGTGTAATTGCTGTCTGCAACCCTGCAATCTTAAACACACGATTTCATCCACTTACTGTACCATTCTATTTAAACACGATCTTTACCCAGGTCTCAGATTATGGGAGACAACCTGTATTCAAGGAAAGGTTCACATACACATACATTAAGATCACTATTAATTAGTCATATAATTATCAGGAGGAAATTTATTTAAAAATGACTAATTGTATGCAAAGTCATGTGACAGAAACTTTGTCAGTTGTTGACATGAACTGACGCACATTATTGTGCCTGATTCATACTGTATTACTGTAGACACACACACACACACACTACTGTATTCACTGTATGTGAAATACAAATCAAAAGTCATTGAACACACCTTCATCTTCTCTTCTCTTCTCTTCTCTTCTCTTTTTGCAGTTCTGTAAAAGGGTCAGGAGGATCGTGTTCAGTAGGACCAGCTCGTTCCTGAGTCTTGTGTTGTTTGTGTTCATTACGGTGTTTCTGGGCAGTGTGTCTGTGTGTGGAGTGTTACTCACACTGATCATTCCCTTCACCATATGGATGGCATCATAACTCTCTCTCCAGGTTATTACAGGTCATGCTTTAGTGATGTCCATGTAATTTATTGCATTATTATTACTGAACACTGTAATGTAGATTAGGAGTTATCACTGTGTGTTCATCTCACTACTGATACATATTACAAATGTATAAATAAATAAATATATATATATATAGAATATAAAATCTACATCATGTTGATGGAAACTTCCAGATTGAGTGTGAACATTGAATCTTATGTGAGAAAATCTGAAGTAATTTATTTTTATACTGTACAATAAACACAACTGGGCAGCACAGTAGCGTTCCCTCCTCATGGTTCCTGGTTCGAGCCTGAGCTCGACTTTTTCCTATGTCCATGTGGGTTTCCTCTGGGTTCTCTGGTTTCCTCCCACCTCCTAAAAGCATGCCAGTGTGTGGATTGGCTAAGATAAATTCCAAAAGTGTGGAAGGGCGTGTGGAAGGGCGTGTGGAAGGGCGCGTGGAAGGGCGCGTGGACGGGCGCGTGGAAGGGCGCGTGGAAGGGCGCGTGGAAGGGCGCGTGGAAGGGCGCGTGGACGGGCGCGTGGATGAGCGTGTGACACCCTGAAATGGACATCATATCTATGGTGTATTCCTGCCTCAGAAGCAGAGTTCCCAGGAGAGACTCCGGATCCACTGCCACGCTGATCAGGATAAAGTAAATGAATGAATGCAGTGATTTTTCTGTTGTCTCTGTCTCAAACAACACACTTTATATTTACTCTTTACATAGCTGCTGTGTTTATGGTGTACAGAGAAACCTCATACATTTGGAAATAAATGATAAGATCAATGTGTGAATAAATAAAATTTATTTCTTTATACATAAATATGGATTTTTGAACCCAACTGTATTTATGATTTTAGAATCATTAAATAAAAATAAATTGAAACTATGAACAACAAAAACAGAGGAAGTGCTTTCAATTACATGCTAGATTAAAAGATCATTTTTAAAAGAATACTTTTTAAAGCTTGACCTCTGACTGCAAAGTGGTGTTGAGTTCTACAGTTTTAAAGCAGAGTAATAAAGCAGACTGTATGTGTGAATAAACCACAAATCTGTTACTATTAAAGTACTATAATATTACTCTTTCTATATTTATATGTTACTAAACTCTCAGTCTTACAGAAGGTAGTACAGTAATACAGTAGAATAGTAGAATAGTACAGTAGAATAGTATAGTAGTAGAATAGTGCAGTAGTATAGTAGTACAGTAGTATAGTAAGGTAGTATAGTAGTAGAATAGTACAGTAGTACAGTAGGGTAGTATAGTAGTAGAATAGTGCAGTAGTAAGAGTAGTACAGTAGTATAGTAAGGTAGTATAGTAGGGTAGTATAGTAGTAGAATAGTGCAGTAGTAAGAGTAGTACAGTAGTATAGTAAGGTAGTATAGTAGTAGAATAGAACAGTAGTACAGTAGGGTAGTATAGTAGTAGAATAGTGCAGTAGTAAGAGTAGTACAGTAGTATAGTAAGGTAGTATAGTAGGGTAGTATAGTAGTAGAATAGTGCAGTAGTAAGAGTAGTACAGTAGTATAGTA
>CM040479.1:59864-73425 GCA_022758105.1 Pangasianodon gigas | reverse complement strand
AGTAGTAAGAGTAGTACAGTAGTAAGAGTAGTAGAGTAGTATAGTAGAGTAGTAAGAGTAGTGCAGTAGTAAGAGTAGTACAGTAGTGTAGTACAGTAGTAAGAGTAGTAGAGTAGTAAGAGTAGTACAGTAGTAAGAGTAGTAGAGTAGTATAGTAGAGTAGTAAGAGTAGTGCAGTAGTAAGAGTAGTACAGTAGTGTAGTAGAGTAGTAAGAGTAGTACAGTAGTAAGAGTAGTAGAGTAGTATAGTAGAGTAGTAAGAGTAGTGCAGTAGTAAGAGTAGTACAGTAGTGTAGTACAGTAGTAAGAGTAGTAGAGTAGTAAGAGTAGTACAGTAGTATAGTAGAGTAGTAAGAGTAGTGCAGTAGTAAGAGTAGTACAGTAGTGTAGTAGAGTAGTAAGAGTAATACAGTAGTAAGAGTAGTAGAGTAGTATAGTAGAGTAGTAAGAGTAGTACAGTAGTAAGAGTAGTAGAGTAGTACAGTACTACAGTAGTAAGAGTAGTACAGTAGTAAGAGTAGTAGAGTAGTATAGTAGTAAGAGTAGTAGAGTAGTATAGTAGGGTAGTGCAGTAGTAAGAGTAGTAGAGTAGTAAGAGTAGTACAGTAGTAATAGTAGAGTAGTATAGTAGTATAGTAGTGTAGTGCAGTAGTAAGAGTAGTAGAGTAGTATAGTAGGGTAGTGCGCAAGCAGCGGTGTGAATACAGAGTAAACGGAGCGGTTGTGTACTATTTATCTACACTATGTAGTGCGCTAGTATGAGCTTCTCTCCCACGTCACCGGCTCACTGTCGGTCTCGCGCTCATCGGGAACCGCAGCAACAAACGACGGTTTTTATTCACTTTAAACTTTACACCGTTTAAACTTTGTGTTTTAAGTTTCTTCCTTTTATTCAATGCATTATTTGATTAAAACTATCGAGAATATTATAAACCTTAGATAAATAAATCTCCCAGGTAACCAGGGTTTTCCGGTTAGTCTGAATAACAGTTAGCTAATTTATGAACTTATACACAGAAGTGTTCATTCATTCTCTATTAATTCCACATTATTCAGAATTTTGGTTTTGGGATAAGTTTGTGGGTTATAACTGCCGTTTCGGTAATTAAGTGTTTAATTAAGTTAAACAACGAGCTAAGAGCTGGAAGCTAACAGCTTATAGCTAGCGGTGTTTCAGTCAGTCAGCTAGCAGTTAGCTGCTGAGAGTTAGCGGTTAGCACAGAGTCAGGTCTCAGGTAATTCATCTCCTTCAGCTTCTCTCTCTCTCTCTCTCTCCATCTCTCTCTCCATCTCTCTCTCCATCTCTCTCTCTCTCTCTCCATCTCTCTCTCTCACCTTTTACTCACTGTTTATCACCACAACAGCGGAATTAACTACAAAAACTCCTCTACTGGAGCGTTGGAGTGCAGTGTAATAAAATATGCATAAATTTATATAATGTTAGAATTAAAATGTTTATTTCACACTTTCAGGGAAAGACTTTTACAGGATTTGTTGGAATATCATTTGTTTATCATTTAAACAGGAAAATACCATGCTCTTTTATAAAATTGTATAAAAAGTATAAACTCTATGAACATTTTTAGAAATTGCTCTGTAATGAAATGAAAATGTAAATTTTAATGAATGCAGATCATCAAAAACTGCGATTTCTGTTTCCCAATAAAGAAAAAACATGGATTTGATTTTGATATGAATGAAATATGTGAAAAACAGTGTGATTTATGAATTTCAGAGATACAGAGCGAATTAAAATAAAAACTGAAATATTTTTATTATTTTATAATAATATATATATATTTTTTAGAAGACGTGTTACAGACACATTTTATCCACAAATCTGAAGATCATTGTTTCTACCTGTAGAGTCTTAAATTATAAATAGAGAAAGAAATTCAGTGATAAACTCGCATTTCACTTTCTGAATAAGTTCTAAATTTTATTATGTAATAATTATAAGTCCATTATTTCCCTTCGAACTGCGTCCAGAGCTCTTCATGTCCTCAGAGCTTTCAGATCTTTCACCTCCGTTCCTCTTTACAAACCTGTTTAAAGTTCACGAGTTAGACGCAGCTCATGGAAAGGATCAAACTGCCTTAGATTCGGTTTAAAAAAGTGCAGAATGTGTAGATCTGAGAGAAACCGGCCACTGTGATTATGATTAATTACGATTAATTACGATTGATTGATTGATTGTGATTGATTGATTGTGATTGATTGATTGTGATTGATTGATTGATTGTGATTGATTGATTGATTGTGATTGATTGATTGATTGATTGTGATTGATTGATTGATTGTGATTGATTGATTGCTCTAACATCCATCTGCCTCTGCAGAAAAATTTATCTGTATTGCTCCTGAGTTAAAATGAGCTATCTGATCTCAGCGCAGGTTCAGCAGTGTTAGTATCTTGCGTGCGTGTACGCATTGCTGCGGTCTGTAAGGTGGAGATGAGTGAGGGTGGTGTTGAGCCGTGTGCTGATGGTCAGGCCTTCAGCCCTAATGAAACCGCTCTGCTGGCCCTGATGGAGAAGACCGGTTACAGTATGGTCCAGGAAAACGGACAAAGGAAATTTGGAGGTCCACCACCAGGTAAGGAATTAAATGCTTTAAGAGCATAGAAAATCTCATGAATTATAAAATTTATAAATAAGAGAAAATGTTATAAATAAGAGAGTGTTTCTCAGTTTGCTGAAGATTATGCACAGAGGATTAGGAGTGTTATTGTTTGGAGTTTTCACATCATGAGAACCCAGTCGAAAATATCACCATATTGATCATTCAGATCTTTTAAAAACACACAGACTGTGGTGAAATCTTTATACAAGTCTTTTTACACATCCTTACAGATAGACAGATAGATAGATAGATAGATAGATAGATAGATAGAACACCTAACTGTTCTTTCTTAGAAAGATAGATTGTTAGACTTTTCAGTAAAATGTTGTACACTGTCAGTGTTTATCACAGCGTGGGTTATGAGCTGAGAGAGAGTGTGACTGTGAGGAAAAATCACAGCAATGCTGTGTGTGTGTGTGTGTGTGTGTGTGTGTGTGTGTGTGTGTGGAGTGGATTAAACACTGGAAAAGATTCAGTGGCGTCGCTTAGCCGAGACACCGAGGTGCTGCTGTGTGATTTAGGATTAGGATTAGGATTAGGATTCCAGAGGGATGGGGAGTGGAATTGTTTTGGGAATCACAATCACAGGACACAGCAGGGTTGAGAACTGCTGGAGTAAGGAACCTGATTGGGTAAAAAATGCGAACAGTTGTAAATTAATTTTATTCTGTATATTAAAAACATTAGCGGTGATGTAAACATCAGATCATATACTGTGAGTTACTGTGTAACCATGACAACCCTTTATAGTACCACATCCATGCTGATATGAAACTGTCTTAATAACAGCTCGTATTACGTATGTAGCTTTCTTACACAATGTTGGATCGATTGGTTTTAAGGCATGCATTAGACAGTTTATATTCTTTGTCATTATAGACAATATATTTATTTCTCTATTTACTAGGAAGTGATTTGAATTAGACAGATCTGATGTGAGGTGTTTACACTAGAGACGGATGCTGATCTTGTGTTTGTGTTCGAGGCTGGGAAGGTCCTCCTCCTCCCCGAGGCTGTGAGGTATTTGTGGGAAAAATTCCCAGAGATATGTACGAGGACGAGCTGGTGCCCGTGTTCGAGCGCGCAGGCCGCATCTATGAGTTCCGCTTGATGATGGAGTTCAGCGGGGAGAACCGTGGCTACGCCTTCGTCATGTACACCACCCGAGAAGCAGCGCAGCGAGCCATTGCCCTCCTCGACAACTACGAAATCCGTCCAGGGAAGTTCATCGGAGTGTGTGTGAGTCTGGACAACTGTCGCCTCTTCATCGGCTCTATTCCTAAAGACAAGAAGAAGGAGGAAATCCAGGAAGAGATGATGAAGGTCAGTGTTTCAGTTAATCAGTATTTTGATTATTAAATGTTGTATAATGTGAGTATATGCAGTACCTGAGATTTCCTGCACTTTCAGACCTTACACTGGGCCTCACTGAGAAATCTTAAAGTAGTACAGTTGTATGTAAATATTTTTGTGGCCAAACTGAGCTAAAAATTCCCACCACATCTCTAAAATGTTCCAGTAACGCAGCTCAGCCACTGCAGCGTGTCGGCTGCCACAGACACACACTAACTCCTCCTCCTTTTATAGGGTGCCATTACTTTAGTCCTGAGTGACCGGTGAGTCTTACTTGTGTTCATTTTGATTGTGTATTCAGGTAACAGATGGAGTGGTGGATGTTATCGTGTACCCCAGTGCCATGGACAAAACTAAGAACCGTGGTTTTGCGTTTGTGGAGTACGAGTCACACAAAGCCGCCGCCATGGCTCGCAGGAAGCTCATACCAGGTATTTATAAACAGCAGAAAGGACAGGAAGGTGGATTAACGCTCATTATCACAGCACTAACGCTCAGCAGCGGCGGGATGTGAACTCCGGAGGAGACTGGGAGAGTTTTTAAGATCTTTATATTTCTTTACATTTCTGTGATAAAGAATACAAAAAGAGCACTTCATGGTATGTAATTAGTTATGAGTTCTGTGTTGTGTAAGTTAATCTTATAATTCTCACATGGAGTAATTTAGTGTCTGGGCGTCTCAGTGTGCGGTGTGTTAGGGATTAGTAACGCTCTGACTGTGCTGCAGAGTGAAGTGCTGTGGAGTTAGACTGTGATTCCTAATGAATTTCAGTCATAACACTGGACAGCAATTTGTTTTTTATAAAAGTGTTGCAGAAATGTTTGCTGATCATGACAGAGCTCTTCAGACTGAACCCAAATATAATTTCAGATTGTTTTGATCATGTAGGAATTTGAAAAAACACAAATTTGACTTTTACTGAATGAATGTGTTTAACCATTTGATAGCGCTAACACACTGAAATTAGATTCCAGTTGCACTGCTGCCGTTTCTCCATCATCGCAAGGTCTCCAGACTTTTCACAGAGCAAGTCTAAATGTGAAAGCAGAAAATGAGTCTTTAGTGCCGTGGTGAACTCCATGGTTTCGTGTGCGTAAGGCATTTTGTCAGCCAGCTGCATGTAGTCTGTGCTCTGTAGTATAGTAGTAAATATTCTTCCACTTACTTTCATAAAAAGTTTTCATCAGCTTAAGTTTTATATAAAGAGGGGGCAAAAATATCTTTGTTGTGTTGACATGTGCTTCATGCTCCACACTTTTCTGTCCTGGAAGCCTACACTTACAGCTTTTCACTGTAGCGAGACCCTTTAGCATGACTGTTAAAACACAAAATAGGCAATTTCAGGAAAAAAGCATCTTCCTGGCAGTTAAATGGTACTTTTCAGTAGTTAATTTGAGATTTTTAAATTATATTAATATCTAATATTGAACAATGAAAAATTCTAAAACTGTCTCTGATAAAACTGGCACACCCACACCCACACCCACACACACACCCACACACACACACCCACACACACACACACACACACACACACACACACACACACACACACACACACACACACACACACACACACACTGCTCGATTATTGCAGACTTTTGGGACTGGTCACAGTGTGTGATATTACTGTGTGTGTGTGTGTGTGTGTGTGTGTGTGTAAATACATAATGCTGAACATGCAGCGGTATTCGTAGATGCTAGTATTTAAACTGTATTGATTTATAAATACTTATAAGGTATTTCTTCTTTTTTTTTCTTATGAAATTGTTGGTATTGCCTTTGACATCGCACTGGACATTAAACACTACAGTTTATGATTTCCTTTACCTAATATTATTACTTTTCTAATATGAATTACACACTATAGATATGTACATTTCATTTACTGATGGATTGTTTGGTGAAAAAGCTCTACTACATTTAGTGCTGATGACCAAAGTGTTAATTATGAATAAATATTTAGCATGTATTGATTGTTGTTATTCCTATAGGAACATTCCAGTTGTGGGGTCACACTATTCAGGTGGACTGGGCTGAGCCAGAGAAAGATGTCGATGAGGAGACGATGCAGCGTGTTCGGGTTCTCTACGTCCGTAATCTCATGCTGCACACGACCGAGGAGACGCTTCACTTAGAGTTCAGCTGTCTGAAGCCCGGTTCTGTGGAGCGCGTTAAGAAACTGACAGACTACGCCTTTATTCACTTCTACTGCCGTGAAGATGCGCTCACCGCACAGCAGTCCATGAACGGCAAACTCATCGATGGCTCTCCGATTGAAGTCACTCTCGCAAAGCCGGTCAGCAAAGACACGGGTCGAAGATTCAGAACCCGATTTGGACATAATGGAACAGCACCAGCGCTCTGCAGTGACCCCAACTTCCTCCTACAGAGCAAAGACGACTCCGGAATCAGCGTGGGCTCAGGAGTGATGAGTGATGGTTTTTCTGCACATGCTCTCAGTTTATCTCCTCATCTGAGTAGCCCGTATTCCGTGGAGTTAGAGCGGTGCGTTTATCCGTTCCTGCCCGGATCCAGTCTGGTACCGATCAGTCTGCAGAGCCTGAAGCCGAGTCAGCTGAGCTCTGCTGTGTCTCTGCTGGAATATTACTGCCACAAGAACGGCTGGTCTCTGCCGGAGTATTACCTTTACACCACTACTGCGGCGACCTACTCCGCTGCAGGCCATGAAGGAAAAACACTGCTGGTCTATAAAGTGGTGATCAGCAGCACACAGAGCAGCTACATGCCCGATAAAGTCTGCACCGTTCTCGAGGATGCCAAGGAGCTCGCAGCTCACAACGCTCTCTGGAACCTTGGTTAGTTTGTTAGTCCCCTTCCTTATTCACTTAACACCATTACAGTCAGTACACATGACAATAATCCATAACACTGGGCTTCTCATGCTGCTTTAATTAAGATCTTATTACAAATGGGTGACAAATTAAAGGAAAACCAACATAAAGTGTCCAGGTGTGCCAACCTTAGCACATTTTGTGTAGGAACTCTGCATCGGAGACTAGTCCTAAAAAAGTCTTCTTTTCCCCTCAATAAAAACAGCACATGAAACATCAGCATATGAATCTGGAATGATTGACAGCTGCGTAAGTGTTTTGAAGTCTCTGATATTAACCGACCCCTCGGAAGCCCCGCCCCCTCCCCTCCATCGCACATTAGTAATCTCTCGTCTCGACTGAAAGATGTGCTGACGCGGCGTCCTCGCTCTCCGTCACATGAACCGATAATGTTTTGAGCTCACTGAGTTAACGTTACACACTGTATATCGCTAACATCAGTTAAAGAGATTTATTAGGGATGCTTCCAAAACTTTTGTTGAAAATGCTTTAAAAATTGCTCTTTTGGTTTTTGGGCAAAAGAATAAAAGGACTTAGATTTAATATTCTACACCGTGTCAGATCGAACTCTGTATAAATAATGTTAATGTGGTGATAGTTAGAAAGTGATTAAAAACGCTGTTTGTTTCTGACACTTTCAGCAGCAGATCAGCAGTGAAGAGAACGGCCGTGTGGAAACATAACAGTTTCTATGAGTGACAAGTGATTTATAAAAGGATTATATCTACACTGTTCTCTGTGTGTGTGTGTGTGTGTGTGTGTGTCTCATCCTACAGATCTCGCATTTTATGGCCCAGGTTCTCCTGGCAGTTTCTCTCCTCCAGCAGTATCCTCTGGAACAGGTTTGTTGTCGTTTGCGTGTCGAGCGGTACCGTACCCAGCGTACTCTGTGGCTCCCGTCTCACCTCCGCTGTCCATCTCCAGTACCAGGGGCTCGCGGATCTACATTCCCAACCAGTCTCCCTTCTGACCGAGCCGCACAGTGTGAGCAGAGCTGTTGTTGTTGTTTCGTTGTGCTCAGACGTGTCACTTATGTTGTGTTTTTTATGTTTTGTAGTAAGTAATTATTTTTTTATCCGTAGAATTCCCAGATCGTTACACATGTTCTGTTTCAGTGTTTCTAAAAGACTTTCTCTTTTTGCATGTAAAACAAGTTGGGAAAAAAGTATTATTATAAATATCTGATTATATATCTGAGCCACAGCAGGTTTTTACTCTGTATGAAAGGTTCGCCTAACAGGATTAGTTTGTGAATGGTCTTCTAGTGATAGTTACTGAGATGTGGCTCTTCTTCTGTCCTCCTTTAGCATTAAACTGCTTCCATTCCTCGCCTTCACCATTTAGACAAAATGCACTTAAATGCTCAAAGGACCCAAAAAATCTCTAGTACCGATTAAATTTAGATATTAAAGCATAATTTTATTTAAACAGTAAAATAATTTCCCTGAAATGTTCACTAGTATTTCTGGAAAGTGGATAAATTACACAAGAGTAAACTATAAATGTACCTGTAGGGTTTGTAGGGTTTCTACTGTATATAACACTCTTTATTAACACTCTTTATTAACACTCTTTAATAAACACTTACACTTTAATAAACACTTTAATAAACACTCTTTAACTCCTAATATTAATTGGAAAAGAAATTAAGAGAATAATTAAAATATCAATTATTTTAGCCAAAACCATTCCTTCTAGCAAAACAGTATGCTTTTTTTTATCCTTCCATACAAATTATTTATTTTTATTTACAATTCATTTTAATTTAAATTCTGTTAGTAAACAGTAATGAGTTAAACCTTCAGAGTGTATAGCACACAGATGTGTAGCTACAGCAGCCGAGATAAATAAAGTGAATATCAATGCAACTTTAAATAGAAGCCAACAATTTATTTCATATACACTAAATTTATTTTAAAGAATTTTGTGTCAGAATTGGTCCTCTGTAATTCATAATGATTTATGGAATTAAATCTAGTTGATTTTTATTCATCTTTGCTCAATATTTTGTTTAGTTCTATAGCATTTATATGAACTTAAATCTACTGTTTATTGAGATTAGAAATGATTTCAGAAAATGGCCCAGTGTCATTTCCACTTGAATGGATTTAAGAACAACTCGTGTTTTCAGTTGAATTAAGATTAGGACATTTAGTTTTTACACAAGCTGATTTTCATTGTGATTTAACACAGAATGTTTAATACACTGCTGCAGATATCTACTGTTCATGCAGAACATTTTAACTGTTTAAGATCATGTTAACTTGTTGAGTAAACTAAAGAGAAGAAAATACTGAGTGTTGCTGAAATTGCCTTCAAAACTGTTCAGTTGTGGTAAAGTAAATAAATTGTAAATTCCAAAGTGCACACACACACACACACACACACACACACACACACACACACACACACCCCCCCCGGTAACAGGACGCTGTGTACACAAGGGTCGTGTTCAGAGTAGCACTCAGCACTCAGAGAGGAGTTAATACTGAAAGTACACATCAGTACTCAGACCACAGACCTAACTACTGAGTTACGTGAGAGTTACGCACGAGGGGGCGGAGTTTGTCTAAAACCAGCTCCAATGTCAGACAGTTTGATGGAACCACTAAACTTTTATTTGTATAGCACTTTTAACAGTGGAACTATTTTCCAGACAAATTTCAAAAGTAACTGCAAATTGCATTTGCCATTGTGTTTTCTATTTGTGGACAAATTGTGACATAATTCAAATATAAATCACGTATTACTGTTTGCATTTTCATTCACATGAACGTTTACATGAACAGTTTGCAGTTACTTTTGAAATTTGTCCTTATTTAACAGTGGACATTGTCACAAAACAGCTTTACAGAAATACCCTCAAATACTGGAATGTCATTCAAGGACAATATTAAATGCATAAATATCACACTAATAATATCGTCCCTTTAAAGATTTTTTCCACACGGAGGACATGGGAGGAGACGCGTCTTAATCAGAGACACGGCTTATCTGGAGGAGGGAATATTTTATGGATAAAATGATGAATGAAGTTAAAGTTTCGCTGTAAGCGTAGCAGACGAGCGCTCAGTCAGATTATCCTTCACACTCTGAGCACATTTTCTTTACAGCAGAGCATCGAATTAACACATTATTTTATTTAAAAAATTAGGCACCCTATTGTTATTCTACCTTTTTACTATTCTTCTTCTTCTGGCTCGGGTGTCTGTGGCGGCCCATAGAACCGGCTGGTAAAAAGTTGTGAAATTTGGCACACTGATTGGGGAGCGTCTAAGGAACATTCTGACCAAATTGCTCTCTAGCGCCACCATCAGGTCAATGCTGGGACTAATTTGGAAGTACTTTTATGGTCATACCTCTTGAACTGTGTGTCTAAAATTTAAAAGCCATCCCTGGATTTCCTGCGTCGAGCCGAGTTCAATGCACCGTATGACGTAAATTTCTGCCTAATTAGATTTTCCTCCATTTTGGATTTTTTCAAAAACAGTTTTTTCGCTACTCCTCCTACAAATTTTGTCCAATCATCACCAAATTTGGCACACATCATCTTCAGAGCAATCCTCACAAAAATTATCAAAAGAATGTTGATATTCCAAAGGATTTGTCCATAATGGGCCAACGAATCTGACAGTGAAGCCACCAAACAGGAAGTGAGGCTGTATCTCAGCAACGACTTTGCGCACTGACACAAAACTTGGTAAGCATCTTCAGAACCATGATCTGAGGCTATGCAACAAATTTCCTGATAGCGCCACTTACTGGTCAAATAATACCGCTTTCAATAACATGCTAAAAAATATTTATATTTAATTGCCATTTTTGCTGCTACTTCTTCAAATTTTGTTCGATCTTCACCACATTTGGATCACAAGGAATATCGAAGTAATTTTGATGTTCAAACCCGTTCTCCTGTGACGCGCTGACAAATGCAAAAAACAGGATGTGAGGGTGTATCTCAGCAATGCATCTACGTATCATCACGAAACTTGATAAGATTCTTCAGGATACCACATCTGAAATTCAAGTGTCACCCTGCTGCCCTTTTGTTCTTCTAGACCTTTCCTCAGAGAATTCCAGCACTGTCCGTGGTCTAAACACACACATCATGAGTGAAACTACAATCACTCTTGAAACTCTTTGCCTGAAGTTATGGCTCTGCTTTCCTGTGATTGCTCAGGCAGCAGTTGTAGCGCATCTGTGAATGTGCGGCTCACCGAATCTGGGTGCTTGGCCCCCGAAAATGCTGCTTGCAGCTTTACTTGTTATTTATATAATTTATTTTATTAATTAGATAGCTTAAAATAGTGAATTGAAAGTGTGATAAAATCCCCTACATCCTGCACACGTTATGATTTCATCACCTTGATTTAATATCTCATGGCTTCATTAAGTTGCAGGAGACAGAGGAAATAATTGAAAATAACAGAAGACATGGAATCAGTATGAGAAAGCTGCACGTGTTAAATAAAGCTTCTCTGTAGATTTTCCAGACAGTCTGTGTCACTGGTGATATTTTCTGAATCTAACCAGGTGAGTAGAACTAGAGTTCCTGGACAGGAGAAGTGAATACTGATGGAGAAGCTTCCTTCAGTCCTCCAGTGCTAAATAGATGACGGGATCCCCTTTACCTGCAGCATCATTTCTGTCTGCCGGCTTTAGGACAGTGACTTAAAGAGGTTGTATAGTATTTATCTGATTAAAATAGATACAGTTTTCAAACCAACATCAGAAATTTCTAACTGTCACTTAAAGCAGTTACGCTTTATAAAGTTGATTTTGGACAGAAACCACTTCAGTGATCAAGTCATTGCTAATAAATCCTTACTTAATAAATCCTGCCTGTAGAGGGCAGTATTCTACTTTACTGTCACGTCTCTGACAGTGGAAACACTTCACAATGAACTGTGCATGTATGCTTTCTATTTTTGCTCTGTATTGTTTAATATGTTTAATATAAGATTAAATTCATCCTGAAGCTGTTTCTGATGAATAACAGCCGTTGTAAGCAGAGTTGTGTTTCATTTCTTACTTGTTTTAACAATTTGGAATTCATTCCACACTTCAGCGGTACATGAACTTAAATTTGCTATGTTCCTTCACCGCCTAAATCACAACCCTGTCGTTTATTTTCTGGCAAATACAAAAGTGTAAGAAGAACTCGCTAAGCTTAAATAATATCCATATTATTCTTCATGCCACAAAAAAAAAGAGAAAAAAGAATGTTAATCTCAAAGTGCTGAAATAACAGTTGTGGTGGCAGGAGCTACACATCACACAAGCGGTCATGTATACAGCAGAATGCGTACTAACACTTACTCAGGATGAAGCAGATCTTTTATATATCACATTATAGATTCTTCTAAAGGCAGAACTTTAGATTTCAGAATCATTTAGAATCAGAATATTGATCCTATGTGACCTATGCTCTCATCTGTAATAGATTTATAGCGCTCGTTTCCATTTACTGGTGCCGCAGTTTTATTAAAACCTTAACCCCTGACCCTAAAGCCACATGTCTTTCCAACGCACCCATAATGCAGTGGTCTATCAATAAGCATGAGTCCAGTGGTGGCAAAAGCTTTGAGTGATAGAAGCGTTATGTTTTCGGGTTGTCCATCTGTCCAAAATTCTCATTAGTGCGATATCTCAAGAACGAGTGGTTGCATGTTTGTAGGATTTATATGGAATTATCACTGTAACCTGCAGATGAACTGATTAGATTTTGGAATTTATCCGAACAGGGTAAAGGTCACAGCAGGGTCTTCAATAGCTTCCTTTATGTTTTTAAGTATATTTTAAGCATAAATCTGTCATTCAAATTAGTAACAGGAAGGACTAGACTTCTTGGTGGAAGAGAAGTCCCTGTCCGTGCTGCTGGCATCGACTTTGACTTATTTTGTCTTATTAACCTAAAGAGCCAAAAAAAGGATTGTTTGCCATGTCTGCTGCTGATGTCACTACCTCTACTGTAGTAATAGTTTTAGTTTGGATTTCAATTGGAATTTTATGTGGTGAACACAAACGAGTGGAGTGATACACACAGTGAAACGTCCTAGTGCGGTTATACTAAATATAAGCACTCTTGGAACGCCACTCATCCAATCAGATTAACAGACCAGAACTAAGTGCTGTATAATTTCATATAACAGCACTCTCACAAGTTACTTAACATAATTTGCATCAAACAAAACTTGACAAAATTCCATTTACACCTAGAGCAAGTTTAGAGTTGACAATCCACCTACCGATATGTTTTTGGGAGGAAACCAGAGAACCCAGAAGAAACCCACAGGGAGATCATGCAAAACTCCTCAGGACTGAACTGGAGATCATGGAACTGTGAGACAGTTTGGGGTACAACATTTTCTAAGTTAGTATAACTTTTTTATCTCTTTCTTGTAGTTTGGTTATCTCTTCTTTAGTCCATGTACATGTATACTTCTAACACAGCTTCCTGGTTTTCCACAGAGTGGAATTGTGTCTCAGGAATGTTCCTTTTCTAGGGATCTCATGTTAACGTCTTCAGCAAGCTTCATCAATGGTAACCACTAATTCGACATTAAATATCTAAACTCTTTAAGAACTTGTAGTACAAGGTTCTAGAGGTGTGTAAACAGTAATAAAGGACTGCAGTAGGCCCAGCCATGATTAACTGGGACATATTGCGCTAAACTGGAACCACTGTTCCCAGTGCTCTAATCTTTCAGCAAACATTTTAGTAGCTGCT
>CM040479.1:33447-54692 GCA_022758105.1 Pangasianodon gigas | reverse complement strand
CTGTATACAGTAATGATTTCTATTCTTACTATCCAGTGTTACCCAGATGAGGATGGGTTCCCTTTTGGGTTCCCCTTTTGCTCATTAGCGATCTAAATCTACATCTGGATTTCATCCGGATTGTTTATTGATAAAAGCTCTATATATAAACTTGAATTGAATTGGATTAGGTTGCACTGCGGTGCAGTGGAGATCCGCCACCACCTTGCCAGTGAACAGTAGAGCAACAAATTACTAATTTATTTATCCCTAAGTGTAAAAACTCTTATGGAAAACTCACATCTGATTATGTGAGTAATATGTGATCATATGTGAAAAACATGTGAAGGTGCATTTCAACCTATTATGCCCTGAAATTGAGCATGTGAACCATGTGTAAAAAAAGTATTAATCATGAGTAAATCACATCTGAAAAAGAAACCACACGCAGTACATGTGAAAAATGAAGCTGTGAAAATAAATGAATCATGTTATAAGCAGAACTTGACACCAGCAGCATGGATGGGGATGCTTTTGCTGCAAACAAGTCCAAGCCTCTTGTTACTAATTTGTATACCAGAAATACCCTTAAAATATACTTCAAAACAGAAAGCAAGCTATTGAAGAAAAGATATTTCAGACATTTGACCTTGCTGTGACCTTGACTCTGTTTGAATCAATTTCAAAACCTAATCAGTTCATCTGCTGGTTACAATGATGATTCCATATGAATCAGTCAACTACTCATTCTTGAGATATTGAGCTAAGGAGAAAAACATCATTCTCATTCTTCATTATTCTCTCAGTAATCTGTGAGACTTAAATAAATCACTCACCAGTCTCCGGATGTGAACTGTCATCTTCAGCAGCAGGGATTAACATGTAAACATGTCTAGCCAGTTGTTTTAGTATTAATCTACAATAAACTGCATTGACCTGACTGTGTGAATATCACACTTAAGATAATAAAACACTTTGTCAATAGTTTTATATTTTGCTCCTAGTTGTTATGAGTTACTGTGATTATAAAATAATGAATAAGAAGCAGAGTGTCAGGTTCACTAATCTGAAGAGTTTGTGCTATAATTTAAACACTGCAGGGTGGAGGTCCAGTATTCAACAGCACAGGTGTGTGTGTGTGTGTGTGTGTGTGTGTGTGTAAAAGAGAATATTTAGAACAGAGAAAAGACTCTTCTATGGCAGTGGTATGCAACTAAAATTTCTAAAGGTCCAGTTTTCCAAAATTCTGGCAAATTCTTCCAAAAGAATTTGCTGCACTTTTTTCTTTAGAATTTAAATTAGTACTCATTTAAGTGTTTCGTGAAGAGGTAGGTCTTTAGTCTTAGCCATAATGGTTTAATATTTCTAACACTGAGTTTTTACACCAAACTACAATCTTCTTTCTTTTTTATGCATTGTGGAAACAGAAACATCAGCCTCCAACAACATCACACAGTTTAGTATTTTTAGTACCAGGACCTGAAACACACAAGAACTTCAGAAGGACCAAATTTCATTATCCTGTGTATCTGAATTTATGAAACAATCCAGCTTCTATATCAGTCTGACTCTGTATGAGACACTCATCATCTGAATTCACACAGCTGTGGCCAGAAAACACAGAGGTACTGATTATGTACATATACAGATATTATGTAATTGTGGACCAGGATAAAATGATATTATATAAATTTCAATGTCAGGCTCCTGAGTGACGTTTCTCCTTCCTGGACTGGTCAGTGTTGTGTCTTGCCTTGTTTCATTTGGCCTGCATGAATCTGCAAACAATAATATTGAAATGTCCCGCAGTACACACTACTCACCACAGCAGAGCGTTGATACAAGTCACACTCGGGTCTAAAACATTGCAGAAAGATGTGGAGTGTTGGTAGTGGCTCAGCAACTAATTTCAGGAGGAAATATGCTAAATAAAATCATGATCATTTCATCATGGTCATTGAGAAGTGTGACGCACTCATGTATTTTGGGTGGATGCCATACAGCAGTAGGACCAATGATGACACAAATTTGTTATTTATTCCATTAATGTTGACTTTGCTGCTGATGACTTTGACTGTTTATGAACCTTATCATTGTGCAGCAAAACATTATTTGACAAGTTTATAATCCTCTGCATTGCAAGTGTGTTTGTGTAATGTTAATCACCTATGAATAAACTCAAAATATTTCAGAGTGTTCCCTATTTCTCCAGCTCTGCCTCTCGGTGTTGGTCTTTATGACTGATTTCACCCAGTGGAGAGATATATAAATATCTTGGAATAAGAAAAGTTGACGTGGTGCAAAGACAAGAGATGAGAGATAAGGGCATCTTCTTAGCAGACATAATCCTGTGTGACTTTTTCTTATATCTCTTTCAGAACATTATATAAGCAATATATATATACATACATACGTATATATATATATATATATATATATATATATATATATATGTATATATATATATATATATTTGTGTGTGTGTGTGTAATATATGGAAATCCACTGTGTTGTTCCAGCATGGATAGTGTCCAAATCATCAAATATTACCGAAACAGGAAAAAACATCACCACATTTATAATTAAGATGTGAATGTGGCTACAGAGAGTGAGAGAAAGAGATTCCTTCTGTGGAAATGTGATCAAATTGTGAGAATCTGCAAAATGTGAACATGTACCTGTGTTACACACATCTAATCACATCTCAGGATTCATCTCAGAATGAAATACAAATGTCTCTCTCTCTCCCTTTTTCTCTCTCTCCCCTTCCCCCCACTTCTCTCTATCCCCCCTCTCTTTCTCTCTCTCCCCCCTTCTCTCTCTCTCTCACAGGAGGATGTGAGTGTCAGAGCTGCTTGGCAGAAACATTCAGCTCATCTTCACCAGAGACAAGGACACATCTTCATCTATTCCTTATAAAAAAAATAAAAAAAAATTTTTTAAATCAGAACAATTTCTGAAAAATATAATTAATTAAAATCATCTTGTCCTTTAATGAAAGATCTCCAACACAACACTTTATTCACACTGAAAACCTGAGATGTCCATTTGCTGGATCACTTGAATGAGAACCTCAGGTAAGTCACTTTCTGTTATACACGAGCACACACACACACACACACACACACACACACAGAGTCATCTTTCTCATGTGTCCATAAAGACAAATGTAAAAATATGTATGGTCAGCTGAAAGATATGTGACTAATCCATAAGGGATTGTACATATATTTTACAATATACACATTATTGCTGTTTTAATGTACATGCTTGTACATTGTGGTTCTCATTGTCATTGATATTATTGATGTGCTGATAGACCAGGTGTGAGGAATATAAACCGGGTATGAGGAACACAGACCATGCGTAAGAAACGTAGACCACGTGTGAGAAACATAGACAATATATTTCAATATATCTCATGTATTGCATGATGTATACTGCAGTGCATATGAGATTCCAAAATGTTGTGTTTAGAACCTGAGGGCAGAGAGCAATTTACACACACACACTACAAAAGATGACTGTGTCTTTTTAATCTTTTTAATTAAAAGTAATCACAAGGCTATAGTCCAAATTATTGATCATCAATCCCCACTGATCATCAATTTTTTAATTTCTAACTAGAGGGGTGCGTCACGTAGAGAAGCTGAAATCCTATATATTCTGTAAAACATAAACAAAAAGAACACTAATAAATGGATATATATATATTGACATGTACTGATAAATATATTACACATTAATTTCCAATATACCAGGAACAAAAAAAAGTCAGCTTTTCTCCCTCTCATTCAAGAAAAAAAGATAATCTCACATAGATTTCCTCTGAAAGTGCTATAAATTTTTAATCTGGTTCTATCTGGTCAATAATAAGATCTTAGTTCTAAATCAGACATTGCACAGAAGCCAGACAGGAATTATTTTCTCTTATTTACTAAGTCAAAACATATTTAATATTTACAGTAAAATTTTAATAAACACTTACATTTAAATTGTATAGACAGTTTAAATTCATTGTTCAGTTGCTGAGACTATAATTTATTTCACATTAAATATTTAACTTTGGACTAAAACTGCTGAATTGTACAACAACTGAATTGTACAACCTGGAAGCAACTGCTAAGTAAATGTGTAAATAATTTTGTTACTGAAAAAAATACTGTAAAAGAAATTGTAATATTTCTGTACAACAGTTCATTGTATTTGATTCTGTACTTAATCTGAATAAGAGAATATAAAAACAATTAAGAAAAACCTTTACAAATACTACATTTTAAATGAAAATATAATTTGTTACATGAGAATAAAAAACCTTCTTTATCTCATAATATTAAATATTAAATGTTTCTCCACAGCTCAGTACGATTATGTGACAAATGGATGTCTTCAGTTCAGTCAATGGCTCCTCCAGGCCCGAGGTCCTGACCAGTGGTGTGGACTCGCCTGATGCCTCACTGACCCGTCCGCTGTTGGACCTGGAGGACAGTACCAAGCATCTGGGGGTTCAAGTCATTCTGATTCTGGCCTACAGCACCATCATCCTCCTGGGTGTGGTGGGAAATTCGCTGGTTATCTATGTAGTGTACAAGTTCAAAACGCTCCGCACTGTCACGAACTTCTTCATTGCCAACTTGGCAGTAGCGGACCTGCTTGTTAACACATTGTGTCTTCCCTTCACTTTGGCCTACACTTTACTCGGGCAGTGGAAGTTTGGGCAAGTGCTTTGCTTTACTTTACCATATGCACAGGGTCTTGCTGTCCATGTCTCAACTGTAACCCTAAATGTAATTGCACTAGATCGCCATAGATGTATTATTCACCATCTGGAAACACGGCTATCAAAAGACACCTGCTTTCTGGTCATTGCTCTCACCTGGGTTATAAGTGCTGTCCTGGCAAGCCCACTTGCCATTTTTAGGGAGTATGGGGTTGTTGATCTCTCTCCAGGTGAATCCATTGAAGTGTGTGGAGAGAAGTGGCCAGGTAGCAGCACAGACAGCACTCTGTACTCGTGAGTAAATATCACAAACTCTATACACTTCCTGCTCTTTTACTCTAATGAACAGTCAAGCACAGGGAGTTTTTCCTCGCACCTGTCACCTCTGGCTTGCTCATTAGGGATCTAAATTTAAATCTATATCTGTAAGCTGCTTTGTGACAATGTAAACGTAAATGTAAAAGCACAACATAAATAAAATTGAATTGAATTGAAACACAATCTGACTGTAGCTCTACTCCATCATCTACAGAAACCACTACAGGACAATAGAACAGATATAATTTGGGTCGTGACGCACAGCACAGCAGTGACACTGACGTGGTCTGAGTTCCACTGGTATGAGTTCATCAGATCGTTCATTCTGATTTCAGATTCAGAATGAACTGTTTACATGGATCCTGAACTTGGCAGTGTGTATCAAAGTCTGTGTTTAAAATCTTGTCTTTTTAAAATTTGTAATCTGATCCAAAGTCATGCGCATACGGAGAGCGAAGTTTAGTGTCAATGTTAGTGAGTCGGCACGTCCAGCTTTTTAATTACACAGCTTATGTTTTAAAAGAGTTTTAAATTACTCCTGTCTCTGCAAAACCTCATCCAATTATGAGTAATTACTACACAGCCAGAAGAAGAGTTAATTTAATTTCTCAACATTTCATATTTGCCTGGGATTCAGGATGCTCTGCTTGCTGAAAATAACATAAATTGCATACACTGTCCATTGGTGAAACAGATAGATAATGCCTTTACTCATTTTCTAATGTTATCAATATTATTTTATATATTGTTTTAGTACTTACTCACCAGTTTATTAGATGTGCTTATATTGTTAGTCAATTTTGTAGGTGTAGAGTTAAACTATAGCTAATCTTTCTCCACACACAGTGTGTCGGCATGTCACTGGTGTTAGCTGGAATTGTTTGGACTGTTCTAAACCAACCAGTTTTAATAAAAACCCAGTCACACTGCTGTGTTTGATACACTCATATCACATCAACACACACTAACATGCCTCTACTATGTCACTGTCACCACCCAAATCTATCTGTCCACTGAATGAAGAGGAAAGGTAGTGCTCACAAATTTTACAGAAAAATTTGGGCTAAGAGTATGCACATATGTTCAGTGTGGTGTGTTTAGAATTATTCAAGCCAATAAAATGGCATAACCATCTCATCTGTCATTTTCTTATGCAAATGTAGCACTTTGGAATAATGAACAATAAAGAGTGACAAATTATAGTCAAGTGCAAATCAGGGCATTAACTTATATCCCTCTGCCTGACACTCCAGCTCAAATCAGAATTCTAGACCTGATCTCCGTGTGCTTTATTTTTTTCCTTTTTATGCATGACTCTCATCTTTCTCAACATTGATTAAAGAATTATTTTTTTTAATACCACGATACACCACAAGATATATTTAATTTAAGTCTCATTTTGGGGAGTTAAGAGTTATATTCCATTCTCATATGTGTGAAACATGATCAATCCACTGAAGATTAAATGTAATTCAAATAATTATGTAAGCTAGTCATGAAGTTATATATACATTGTTGAAATTGTATATATATTTTATGTACTTATTGTTATCTGATTTTAACAATATTATTGATGATGTAACATTATTTTTCTTTTTAGAGTCTCCATGCTGCTGATTCAGTATGTGTTTCCACTCGCTGTCATTTCTTTCGCATACATCCGGATATGGAGTAAACTCCGTAATCACATAAACCCGGCTGGCCACAATGACTCCCACCATCGTCGCCATAAAACCACTAAGATGCTAGTCACCATGGTACGTAATGCTGTTTAGTTAATGTTAACTTTCAACAAAAAGCTTAATTATTGCACTATTTAGAATTTTTTCTTTAATGCACAGGAACTACATATCATAAACTTATCTGATCACACAGAAGATAGAAAATGTTATTACAAGTAGAAAAGAAATTTACTATCACTAAGAAAATGTACACACATTTATGGATAGTAAATATAAACAATAGATACATTTTTATCACACATTCTCTCAAATCATTTTTGTGGCTATTGAAGTTAAAGCATTCACACTTTAACATTGTCTAGTTCAGGAGTTCTCAAACTTTAGCCAGAGCCCTCTTTAACTGTAAAATAAATTCCACAAACTCTCATAGTGAGCAGTCAAACAGGTTAATAATTATAAGAACTCAGTAATAAATGTAATAATGTCAGGAATTTCCCTGAAGTGCTCAGTGTGCATAACAGCCCGCTGCGCTACAGCATGCTCTTCTGCGTTGTCTTATGTTTATGTTGCCATGTGTATTTTTGTTTTGAGTCATGTCTTGTCTCCACCCATGTCCTGTTATTGGTTGTCTCCCTCATGTGTCTCTATTACTCATACCTGTTTTCAGTTTAATCTTTGATCAGTTTATATATTTAAACGCTTGTGTGTCTTTGTCCCGTGCGAAGTATTGATCTGCTTTTCCCCTCTGTCATTACTAAGCCTTTGTTCAGTGTTCTGATTTCCCAGTTCTCGATATTGTTCTGTTTCCTCATTTGTGCTCTTTGGATTACCTCATTATTGCTGTTTGCAAATCACCTGACTTTTGCCTGTTCCTTGTTTTTTGATTTTGGATTCATGGATTGGATTTGTCTGCCTGGCTCTCTAATAAACACTTCAACTTTAACTACATCCGTCTCAACCTCTCTGTCCCTGAGAGAATACTTTGCCCAACCATGGATGCAGCAGGATGCACCAAAATGACCATGCCGGCATTTGACTTGGTCCATTTTCCTCAGTGGACTCCCTATATCCCCCGGCTCCCTTCAGTGGCTTTACAGTCCCTCCAGAAAGCTAGCTGCTGCAGTGCCAAATATATTTGAGAGCCTATTGGACCCCAAGCCCAAAGAGAAGCAGTGGCTGAGGCTCTTGTTGTCCTGGGTTATCGGCCATGCCCGCCAGTGGGTAGAGCTCCTGGTTGCCACAGCAACCATGGGCCTCGCTGTAGCCAAATTCATATGCCTCCTGAGAGTGGTGTACAGGAGGGCCGATTTTAACCCCAACTTAGAAAGTTTTTGGGTGGGCCTGCCTGACGGCCAAGCCCACACAGCCGTTCATGAACTACTATTTGGAGAGGAAGGTTTGAGATGAAGAAGAGGCCGACAGGGCAACCTGCCCTCAAGAGCTCCCTACAGAGGCCGATGTGGCAGTCGCCCCTGCAGAGCTCCCTCCAGAGGCCGACAGCGTGGCCTCCCAAGTCCTGCTCCTGCCTGAGGCTGATGCCATGGCCTCCCACACCCTGCTCACACCTGAGCCTGTCCCAGCCCCGCCACCTGACCCCGGCGACATTGTCCCAGCTCTGCCACCAGATCCCAGCGAGGATGTCACTGCCCCATGTCTGCGCCCCAGCTCCTCTGGGAAATGTCAACATGATGGACAATGCAGGACCTTGGGTTTTGCTTGGACATTTTACCCAGAAGGGCCGGATCGCAGGGTGGAGTGTTTGAAGGCGCTGTGGGAGCATCGCATGCCGAGCGCTGTGCGCAGAAGTGCTCAGTGCGCATAACAGCGCGCAGCGCTACAGCACACTCTTCTGCGTTGTCTTATGTTTATGTTGCCATGCGTATTTTTGTTTTGAGTCATGTCTCGTCTTCACCCATGTCCTGTTATTGGTTGTCTCCCTCATGTGTCTTTTTTTCTCATACCTGTTTTCAGTTTAACCTTTGATTAGTTTGTATATTTAAACCCTTGTGTGTCTTTGTCCCGTGCAAAGTATTGTTCAGTATTTATCTGTCTTTACTGAGCCTTTGTTCAGTGTTCTGATTTCCCAGTTCTCGCGTTTCCTCGTTTGTGCTCTTTGGATTACCTGATTATTGCTGTTTGCAAATCGCCTGACCTTTGCCTGTTCCTTGTTTTTTGATTGTGGATTCACGTTTTGGATTTGTCTGCCCGGCTCTCTAATAAACGCTTCAACTGCAACTGCATCTGTCTCAACCTCTCACTTCATGATAAATAACATTGATAATGGTGGATTGTATTTTCAACACTGTAAATAATTTTAAAAATCAAGGACCATGCTTCACAGAACCTATTCTTAGAAGCAGTGATCTAATTAATTCATTGAATTCGTGTTGGAGAGAACTTATGCGTATTTAATGGTACTAATGTCCCTGTTGCAGGTTGTGGTGTTTGCGGTGAGCTGGCTGCCATTCCATGCCTTCCAGCTGGCGATTGACATTGACAGCAGTGTCCTGGTAATGAGAGACTTCAGGCTTTTGTACACAGTTTTCCACATTGTGGCCATGTGCTCCACCTTCGCCAACCCGCTTCTCTATGGCTGGATGAACAGAAACTACCGAAGTGCCTTTATGGCGGCCTTTCGATGTGAGAAACAGCTTGGTTCAGCGCACCCTGATGTTCATAATGCTATGATAGTCCGCACCAAAAAGGCTCTTGAGGCCCGTAATGTGCTTGAAACACAACTCAAGGCCACAGAAGTTTGAGATTACTTAAAAATATTACATGCTAATCGGTCAGACAAAATCCACTGTGGGATAAGCTGCATATGACTCCATCATCAGGAGGTTCAATCCTTTAGAAAGGTCCATTTGACTAAAATAGACATTGAAACAAACAGGTTTTAATCTCCCACAATTAATCTTTGATGTTTGCCGTAATACAGGGTGATTTTAAAAATGTTAACATTTTTCTTTACAGTTTTCATTTTATTGCATGGCATTAGGTGTAACCTGTGAGAAATCCATATGGACCCAGTGGCACTGAGCAAGTATTAGAAGAAGAATTTGCAAATTTATTTAAAAATTTGAAATTTATTTGTAATATATTCACTGCAGTACAGTGGAATTCTTTTCTTCACATATCCCAGCTTCTTGGGAAGTTGGGGTCAGAGCACACGTCAGAGACGCAGTGTCATATAAATGTTAACATTTGAATTTGAATTGAATCGCCCTGTATTATTTTTATTTATTTATTTATTTATTTATTTATTTATTTAGGCACACTGGGGAAACTGGGGAAACTGACACAGAATAGGCTATTTTTCTTGATAGACACAGTTTAGGGTGAATGTGAGTGTCAGTAATTTCTTCATTTAATGTAATCTAATTAAAGCATGAGGGGCAACATGAAAGAACCGTGACTGAAAACAAAACTGACATTAATATTTATTAATATGAAGCATATGTGCTTTTAACTGTAATGTGCAATTCCTCCAAAATTTTCATGCTAGATGAATGTAATGTAGGTGAATAAATCTCTATTTAATTAAATGCATTATCAGCAGCAGTAACAATAACTTAGAAGAAGACATTAATATATAGAAGTTGATTATTTGCTTTTAGCTATTAGTGTAAAAGTTTCTGTTGAGACTTGTGCTCCAACATTACACTGTTTTTATTTAAGTCTACAAAGACCCAGAAAGATAAGATGTTTTTATATTGTGGGTACAATCACAATTTAGTGGCCAGAAGACACAACATAACAATATTATAATTTGTGCACAAATTCTGTTTGTGGAATGAATGAAACATATTCCCAAACACATTCTGGTTAATTTTTGATGTCTAAAGATGAGAACAGAAGCTAAGTAAATAGGTTACATTTTATTTTACTGCATATTTTACATTTTGTTTTACTGCATAGCCTAAGTGTTTATTACTGATTCTTTAATGAAGGTTGTACTTTGGCTTATAGAAGGGTTATGGAGACATGTTGAGACACACACTTGATGTGGATCACGTCATTCAGTTGATTGTAAACCAGAATACAGTGCTATGGAAGGATGTACACAAAACTTTTACAGGATCTTGTGTCGTCAGAGCTTCAGTATTTATTGTATCAAGCTCAGAAAGAATTGTTTGGACATCGTATTCATGTGGAAACACTCCTGTAAATATTTTACATGGTTTACATCCATATATAGCCATGCAATCATCAAATCCTGAGAAATGATAAAGCTCACACACACTTCTCATCTTCACTGAGTCTAATTTTAATAATGCTATGAGAGCCAAAAGAAATTGCTACATATATTTTAAAAATGTGCTGATAAAATTTGAAGTATATCTACATGTCTTTTTACGTATATGTAATATTAAGTACATATAATCTATTTCTGTTATGTCTGACATACAGTAAATAACGAGCTATGTTTGACGTACAGGAAATTTATTGAAAAAATCTAACATATATTGTGAATATATTAAGGATGTAAGTATATGTAAGTACATGTAATTTTCTTCCATATGAAATTTATCTATAATGCATATTTTACGGATAATTTCATACACTACATTTGCTTAAACTAAGCTGCAACCTGCTTAGGCAGCATATCCATTAAATCTTTAAAAAAAACCAAAAAACCTAAATGCTGATGAAATTTTGTTAATTCAAGTATTCAAAATCACAAATGTACCATTTGTGACCTCAATTTTGCATGTCATGCCCATATTAAACTAAATTTTACACACGATTTCTTTTCTTTCTGGTCTTTCCAGTGCTCCAGAGTTTTGGAAATGTTAGATGAATATAACGTAATATAATTAAGTACATTGTTTACATTTCAGAAGCTAATTAATAGCAAGACAAAAATCAAAAAGCCATGTGCAGTACATGATAACTTCAAATAAGAAGGAGTTATATGAACTAGAATTTCGCCTGTAATAGAAAATAAAGATCAGTTTGGCTTCTCCACAGTGCAGGATTGATCTGTTTGACTAAAATGGCACACAGGAGATGAGAATTTGATATTTAATTAGAAGTATTGGTTTATGAGAGATTTCTTATTCTATTTGCTCTGTTGTTTCAGAATGGAACTAATGTGGAAGTGCTTATTGAAATTAAGCACTTAGTCAATATCAGACTTTGATACTGAAGTTGCATTGCAAATGATGTGGAGAGGATGAACTGTGATTTATAATGCCAAATGTCTTTTCTGTCACACTGGCGTAGACATGATTGTGTCTGAGTGTGCCAGAATGTTGGTCTAATGCACCTATCTTTGATGTGTGCTGCTACTAGGTACGCTGAAGCCATACCCCTGCATAGCATAAAGTCCCGTGCTATCATCAGAGCTCTTGTTAAGTTTGTACCACTTTTTGTTTGCCAAAATACATCCAGTCAGACCAGGGTTCAAATTTTATGTCTGTTCTGTTTGGGAAGGTTATGAAGCAACTGAACATTCATTATTATTTTCTAGTGCTAACCACCCAGAGTCCCAAGGTGCATTAGAAAGCTTCCATCAGATATTAAAGTATATGCTTTGAACCTTCTGTTTAAGTCAGGGAAAAGATTGGGATGAAGGGATTTCCCTTTTTTGTTTGCTATCTGTGATGCTGTACAAGAGTCACTTGGATTCAGCACAGCTGAGTTAGTCTTTGGTCACTCTGTTCGTGGTCCTTTAAAGGTTTTACAGGAAGGGTTTCTGTCTTGTGAAAACCCCAGCTAGGAATGTCCTGGATTATGTTAGTTCCTTTCGTGAGCACCTACTGTACATACTGCTTGTAAATTAGCCAAACGTTCTCTTGCTTCCTCACAGTCCTGCATGAAGACTCGCTTTGATAAAAAATAAAATCTTTGGTGCGTGCATTCTCTAGAGAAAACATTAGCTTGAAGGGAAATATTAATTAATTCAGGGGAAATACACTGCCTGGCCAAAAAAAAAGTCGCACAGTCTAATATTTTGTTGCACTGCATTTAGCTTTGATTACGGCACGCATTCATCCTGGCATTGTTTCAACAACCTTATGCAACTTCACAACATTTATTTCCATCCAGAGTTGCATTAATTTTTGGCTGAGATCTTGTATTGAGGACAGGAGAGTCTAACCACTCCGTAAAGTCTTCTCCAGCACATCCCAAAGACTTTCAATGGGGTTAAAGTCAGGACTCTGTGGTGGCCAATTCATGTGTGAAAATGATTCCTCATGCTCCCTGAACGACTCTTTCACAAGTTAAGCACTTCATGCATTTCCCTTCTTACCCTGACACGCCCATTGCTTTGGAATAGGCTAAATCTGATTTTATCAGACCACATGACCTTTTTCCATTGCTCCACAGTCCAGTCTTTATGCTCCAGAGCAAATTGAAGTCATTTTTTCCGATTAGTCTCACTAACAAATGGCTTTCTTGTGGCCACACAGCTGTTTAGTCCCAATCCTGTAAGTTCTCATCACATTGTGCGTGTGGAAATGCTCTTACTTTCACTATTAAACATAGCCGTGAGTTCTCCTGTCGATTTCTTTACGATGTGACATCACCAAGCGTTTTAAAGATCTCCGATCACGATCATTCAAGATTTTTTTCCGACTACATTTCTGCTGTAAAGTTGACGGTTCACCAATATCCTTCCAGGCTTTAATAATGCACTGGACATCTCATAACCCAGTTCCAGTGATTTCAGCAATCTCCTTAGTTGTTTTCTTTGCTTGATGCAGGCCAACAATTTTCCCCTTCAGTAACATCTTTTCCACGACCATGGGATACGTAAACTGCCATGGTTGTTTAAGAAATGAGAAGCTACACACTGCATCAGTTAAGGTTAAAAGAATTGTTGCCAGCTGAAGCATATTAATCACTGCAGTAATGATCCAATCATAGGCTCTTAAGTATTTGCTTATTTAAACCCAAACAGCGACCTTTTTTTTGGCCAGGCAGTGTATTATCAGAATAAAGTTACAGCAACTAACCAACTTATTCGTCCAAAATGTTGGTGAGAGCGTGCATTAATTCTGGAAAGTTATTACTCTCCAAAAAGACTTTGTGGAAAACAAAAATTACTTGAGTGGATAAAGAATCTGAGACAAAACTTAAAGAAAAGAAAATAGATGAACATCGGATGGCAGGACGGAAAGAATGAACAAGACGAGACTAACAAAACGCGACTCCGTCGCCACCAGCTTAATGATTCGCCCAGTCATGGGGTTTTAACTCTTTCTGCCTAAACCAGCCCTCTAAGAGTTCCAACCAATCAGAAGTTATCTTTAGGACAACTGGTGACTAGTTTTGCTTTCACCTCCAACTAATTTGCATGGTACCTTTTGGGTCACATATTTTTCATTTTCCTGCTCTTACTTGGTGTTATTTGGTCCTTATTCCAACAGTAAAATTACAGTGTGAGTTATCAGAATATGCAGTCCACCAACATTCTTGAAATGTAAAATCCATCACACAGATACTAAACATGACATACTTTGGAAGGACAATTAATTTGCCAGGTATGATGGCATGAATACAAGATAATAAAAAGCATAATGGTTACATTTTGGTTATAGGCATGGGTAATATAGGTCACAGATCATAATGACATAATTTTCAGGGTTATCACCAGGCTGGGCATTATGTAGAGATTTGATACATTTGGCTACATCGAAATAGACTCCATGCAATGAAGAGGGTGTTTGTCCTATGCTCTGTGGGGGATTTGCCTTGTCTCACTGTCCAGAGCTCCCACTTGGAATCACCAGCTTTACCCTGTGGGTGTTAACACCATGGTGATGATAGTCTTTTAACCAGCCATTTGGTACTGGTGCTTTGCCTGCCTTAGCAATTTAAATGAGTGGTTAATCTGGGTTATAGTGGCACATAATTAAGTATATAAAACAAGGAAATAAGTAAGCAAAAGTGTTCATTGAGTCTGTGTCTTTTAAGGTGTGAATTGATAGAGATTCTAGGGATTCTGCAAAATGCAATCAGAGTGTTAGTCTCTCACGGAATTCTGCTTGTTGCTGTCTTTGCACAGTTTTGATTAAACCATCACTGCCTGATTCGCTCTGAGGTCCTACAATTCCAAGCAGGTGATGAGGTTTTGGTTTTACTACTACTACCAGGCTCAGCTCTCCAGGCTAGGTTCTCAGGTCCTGATGTTATTGAATCAGACAGACTATGTTGTGATAACATCTGATTGGAAAAGAAAGTCTCATGTATGCCATGTGAATATGCTCAAGCCTTATATCTCTCTGTCCACAACAGATGTCTGCTCTTCAGTTCCTGTTGTCTTTTCAGTAGCTGCTGCCTCTATGAGAGCGCTGCTGTCTGAGTATTCTCCTGAGGTGGATAGTCTCAGCTAAGGTAGGGCTTGTTTTCCCTGTGGTCATTTACCAAACTCTGAATGGCTGTCAAATATTCAGTCCAAACTTGCTCACTTGTTAGAAAAAGCCCAGGGTGACTTAATAAGTCTTGTTAAGAAAAACCCACCACTTTTTTTCTGATACCTCTTCTCTTACTACAGTGTTCAAGCATAACATTGATGTTGGTGATAATGTTCCTGTTAAACAAAATGCTTACAGGGTTAATCCTACTAAACATGCCATTATGAAAGAGGAGACAGGCTATTTGATTGAGAATGGTCTTGCTGTGCCTAGCTGTAGTCCTTGCCTGCTAGTTCCAAAGCCTGCACAGATTATCGAAAAGTCAATGCTTTAACAAAAGCAGACTCTTTTCCCCTTCCAAGAATAGAAGACTGTGTTGATTGAATAGGCAGTGCAAAGTTTGTTATAAAACTCTTTCTCCTAAAGGGTTACTGGCAAGTTCCACTCACCCCATGTGCATCTGATATTTCTGCTTTCACTCCACCAGACAGGTTCCTAGAAATATACAGTCATGGCTTTTGGTCTTAAAAATGCACTAGCTACATTTCAGTGTCTAATGATTAGGCTCATAGGTGATGTAGATTATTGCGAAGCCTACCTTGACAATGTGGTTTTTTTTACAGATACATGAGATGCCATTATTTGTACCTTAGACCATGTGTTTGCTCACCTCCAGACAGTCTCTCTCACACTAAACCTTGCTGTTCGCCCACTGGATGCTAAGGTTAAGTCCATTGCCTTTTTGGGATGGCTGGGTATTAGAGGAGTTCTTGTAAGAATTTCTTAGATGTTGTGTTCCCTCTCACAAATCTCCTCAATAACTTCCTTTTATGTGGTCTTCTAGCTGTAAGGCTGCTTTTCAGGCTGTCTACATCTCCACGCAGGTCATTGTCTTTGCTTTGTCCCATATAAATTTTGCTACATGTGCTGATTTCTTCTGTGTATGACCCTCTGCCTGTTGTTGACCTTGTTAGTGCTTTGCTCCTTTGGGTTTGATTGTTTCACTTGTAGATATCTTGTAAAAAAACATACACCAATAACCACCACTTGTAAATAGTACATTGTAAACTTGGTTAGTAGGAAGTTGGCACCATTTATGTTTAATCCATTTTCTCTTGTTTTGGGTTAGCTAGGGAGTGAGGAAAGGATGTGGATTTTTTTTTGTTTCCTTCTTTTGAGTTAGGTTAGTTATTTCACTTTGTGTAAAGTTAGAGAGAATGGTCAGCTTCTGAAGATTTAACCACTTTAAAAAAGAGTGAGAATAAAATACAAAGCAAACGTAATCTTGGTCTTGCCACACATTTATTTCTTTGTGTATTGCAGCCCGACCTAGACTGTGTCATAACATAGGGTGTACCAGGATGTGCCTGGGTGTGTCAGGGTGTGCCTGGGTGTGCCTGGGTGTGCCTGGGTGTGCCTGGGTGTGCCTGGGTGTGCCTGGGTGTGTCTGGGTGTGCCTGGGTGTGTCTGGGTGTGTCTGGGTGTGCCTGGGTGTGTCAGGGTGTGCCTGGGTGTACCTGGGTGTGCCTGGGTGTGTCAGGGTGTGTCAGGGTGTGTCAGGGTGTGCCTGGGTGTGCCTGGTTGTACCTGTGCCACCTATGTTTGCAGCTGACACACCCATATGTGTTCACTTTCGTCCATAATTATGTTTTGGCTTGATTTTCTTAAAAAATGAGCATGTTTGCAGACTCTTTCTATACCAACAGATATCTTTATGTGGAAAAGGTAGTCAGAGAAGCTCTCACAGAAAACAACCAGCAATAAATCAATCACACACACACACACACACACACACACTACAAATGTACAAATGTATTATTTTTGAACACTGTATTTATTTGATGTTCTTTGTAAAGTGGTTGAATTGCATAATGGTTACTGTAAATAAAGTTAGCATTGAACTTAATCTCTCTATATGAGTTCAGTCAGCTTGTTTTCTAATATTGTTATTGATTTTTCTGATTCTCTGTTTGCTGGTTTCGGATGAGATGTCTCTATTTTCTTTATGCTACGCCTTGGATGTGTGCTCATGCAGTAGTAATGTATTTGGATATAAATTGACTGAAACAGGCTGAAGCATGTCTTCCTGTGATTGTTACGAAACAAAACTTTGCAAAACTAAAATAAATTGACTGAAAGTGACAGTAAATCACATGCGTATAAGAAATTAATGTTTTAGAGTCAGACCTGATCTTGGTCTATCATATTTTTTATTTTTCTCTTAGTGAATCAATACTGAATATATAAAACTAAATGATGCATGCTTTAAATTGTATTAAAGCTGTAGTCAGACTGCTTCTGTATATGCCATGTATAGTGTGTTACTAAATTTCTTTCTTAAAATTTCTTTTAAAATGCACACACACAGACATTTATATCCATATTCATATGAACACAAATGTAGAGCTTTATAAAATGTAGAGCTTTATGAATTAGAATAAGGTAAAAGTTCACTACACAATTATATAAACATGCAAAAAAAAGGTGAAATACTTTAATATTGTTTATCCCACTGTGCTGTTGAATTCTGGATTGTGATTGGTCAGAAGATGTTGATTAATGTTCTCTGACAGTAGTGCAGCAGCAAATCACTACTATATATAATGTTATATCATTTGTTGTGTTATATCTTATGTTATGTTATATCATTTCTATAGTAACAGGGATGTGTATGGTGGTCAGGCTACATAATTCAGAACTTTGTAACAGTGAGTATTTTTTCCACCACAGAAAAGTGTTCAAGACAGATAAAGAGAGAGAAAAAAGAGAGGCTGCTAAGGGAATGACTGTTTATAGCTGCTAGAATGTAAGTGAAAACAAGAACTACATAAAATGTAGCTGTAAATGGTTAAAAATCACTACATCTTGTTCATGAATAAATTTTTAAAAATTAAACGAAAATGCTTAATATTTTGATGTCTGAAGAACATTTGCTGAATGTAAGACTTCTGATAGCATAACTCTGAGCTTCTGCTGCGAGCTGTGTCTGTTTAGTTATATTGACACTTATTATGTTTTATTAATAATTTTGAAAAGCTTATTGTTGTTGTTGTTGATGATGATGATGAAGAGTTCAACCATCAGTGCAGGCAGAATGAAGAAACAAAGAGCCAATAAGAGTCTATAAAAAGCGTTCTTTTACATGGATGACGAATCCTCCTGGAAAATGATGCTTTCAGACCCTTCTCCCCTTTTGAGATTAAAACCACTTCCCCATCCAAGGACTGTGATTGAACAGTGATTGCATTTCAGTGTGATACGATTTCCACACACTGAAGACAGTGAAGTGCATCACACTGTATGTGTATGACTGGCTGCTGTGCTCAGTTAGAAGAGAAGTGATGGTAAGTTGTATTTTCTGCTTTCTTTCCTGCCAAAGTTGATGAACCAGGTGTAACATGAGAATACAACCCAGATGGGATGCCAGTCCATTGCAGGGCATCATGCACACACTCATTCATAACGAGAAGCAGTTTATCATAGACAGTTTATCATAGACAACCGATATGATGGAAAGAGTTCTGAAACTAACTGTGTTCATTACTAAATAAGCATTATTTTACTATAACTTTAATGTGTATGGGTGTATGGTAAATAAATTTGTGTGCTTTGAGTAGCTGAAAATCCTCCAGGTTTTGATTAGAATTAATTAATTGGAGATGTCAGACTAGCAGCACTCAGCAGATCCTGCATGATTTGGACTGTAGCTCAAATTTATTGTTGCAGAAAAAGAACCAGTCTAACTTTCCTTTTCTTCTTTCTTTCATCCTTGGAGAAAATAAAATCAGCTTGTCACTACAAAGATGTGACATTTTACACAATTTCAGGCTCAAAGTATGGTCCTCTCTAAGAAATGAATTGAAGAAACTATATGTTTTTCTTTTTGTCCCCATGGTGACTTCTGCAGATATGGGTCTGTTTTTTTAACTGGGTAAAGATTGACTCTCTTATGTTGCTGAATGCAGCAGAACTGTCTAAAGCTATGCAGCAGATTTTATAGACTGTACATTCACTCATCCGAGACTCACTGGGTTACACAGATCATTGCTCATAACACGCAGTGCTTACCTGACAACTCCCTGCAGTCGAGCTCATTCTCTGAGGAAATCAATGAGATCACCATTTACATTCACTGTGAAAGTACCATTCAGGGCAAAAAGGTCCATTCATTCATCTTTTGTAATACTAAAAAGCCACTAAAACCTTCTTTTCTAATGAAGTACCGCAGAACAAGAGTTACTGATATATACTGACAACTAACGATACCTCACTAATAAAATTTCTTTGTTCATCTACAACAATATTTGAGTCAGTGAATGGCTACATAAATTGATTAATGAGTAGGTAAATATACAGATACAGGGTGTAGTAAGGACTGAATACTGAACGCAATGGTGGCTCAGTGGTTAAGGATCTTCTTATCAGCTTATCCTTTAATCATGTAGTCTTTACAAGAGAGTGTGTCTGTCTCACACACACACACACACACACCCTTTAAAAGAGAGACTTTCATTCACAAGAATTTGCGAAGTTTGTGCATCCGCCTCTGACATTTACCAAGCCTTATTTTCCTGTGTTTGTTATCCCGTTTTTGACTTTGCTAGTTTCTTGGTTCTTCGAGTTTTGTCTTTGCCCTGTTTGGTGCCTCACCTGTTCCACGCCTGTTTACTGATATTGATATTGCCTTTCGATTTGGATTTGTCTGCTTGCCTGTTTCAATAAATATATGCTCTACTGCGTTTGAATCCACCTCACCTCTGGTTATTGTGACAGCATCAAATTAACCAAAACATGGGCATTACTTTCACAGCATAGAATTATAGAGAAGATTCCAGATAGAAACACAAGCATAACAGGAGAAAACGGGATCTCCAATACATATAACATGCCACACTGAAAAGCAAAACCTTCACTACATTGTTCTTACATTTTATCTCTTCAGTGAAAAACAATCAGCAGAGGTTTGAAATTCTGGTTTCAATGAATGTAATCTCCAGTGCGATGCATTTCACTATCATCAGTGTGTGGAAATTGTATCACACTGACGTGATGCCTTTTTTACATTCTTGGACTGGTAGCAACGTCTTGATTTATGGTTACTGTCATTTTTATTACATGGAGTAAATTGGTTCACAGAGGATATCCATTATGTGACATATGACTTCCTCAGTGCAGGAAACCTGTTCTGTTCACCAGAGGCGTATCTACAGGGCAGTCAAGGCAGGCAACTGCCTGGGCCCCGCATTCTGAGAGGGCCCCCGAGGGCTGATCCTTTAAATAATCAGAAAATAAAATAATGCACAGCAACATCTCAGCAACCCCCTTTGCAGGGCACTGTCTCATTTGAAGACTTGTTTATGCTCCTGCGCCACCCCTTCACATGCGATTCGCGCAAGCTTTAATTCCTGAAAATAAAGAGGACATACTGTACCTATCTGGCAGCCAGAAGCACAAGAGAAAAAAAGAAGAGGAGGAAAAGAGGAAACAGGACAGTGGTAAGTGATGGAGATAATGATGAATGAATTAAGGATAATTAAAGACAAACAAACCCACATCTTGTCCAATTTCACTTTTATTTCACCTTATTACTTGCAAGATGAATTACTGGTAATAGTTAGCTAGCATTAGCATGTTTTGAGTAGAGTTAGCAGTTAATGTGGGCTGAAACGCATCTAGTGTTACCAGTTATGATGCACAAAATTCATTCATTTTGCCTCGGGCCCCCACATAACCCTAGGTTCGCCTCTGCTGTTCACAATAAATTGCTCAGGAACAATAAATAAATAAATAAATAAATAAACCTGGGCAGCTGCAGTGCTTATGATCCAGAACAATAGGAGTACTATGTGGTTTTGTAAACTTATTTTAATGAGAAGTTACTGAAGAATGAATTAAGTATCAAATGCTCCTGATTTGTTTAACTTTTACTGTTTATTACTCACAGAGTAAATCACTCACAAGTTTAATCAAATGAAGGAAATATATGGACATACAGTCAGGTCCATAAATATTGGGACAGTGACACAGTTTTGGTAATTTTGCCTCTGTACACCACCACAGTGGATTTGAAATGAAGCAGTCAAGATGTGACTGAAGCGTAGACTTTCAGCTTTAATTCAAGGGGTTTAACAAAAATATTGCATTAACCGTTTAGGAATTACAGCCATTTTTTACAGAGTTCCT
>CM040479.1:13458-33347 GCA_022758105.1 Pangasianodon gigas | reverse complement strand
GAGGAACTCTGTAAAAAATGGCTGTAATTCCTAAACGGTTAATGCAATATTTTTGTTAAACCCCTTGAATTAAAGCTGAAAGTCTACACTTCAATCACATCTTGACTGCTTCATTTCAAATCCACTGTGGTGGTGTACAGAGGCAAAATTACCAAAACTGTGTCACTGTCCCAATATTTATGGACCTGACTGTATATGTAACTTGACAAATAATTTAACGCTTGTGGCAATAAATAGAGCATGTTGTACAGAAAATTAATGAATACATTTGCAGTTTCAAATTCAAAGAAAATGAGTGGAGCTGTGGACTGTGGAATGTAGCACAGACAGTTTATTAAATCATCAGACCATCAGAGCATCAGGAGCGTCTCTGTCTGATTTATTGACTCGTTACCACACTGTATTGAAACTGCACTTAAACACTTTGTGAATGTGTCTTATTAAAATATAAAGTATATTTTGGGATAAATTTCCTCTTAAAGATGGAAGTATTGTAGTATCTTGAATTTTAGGACTTTTAGACTTGCAATGCAGTACTTTAACAACAACAACAACAGGGAAAAAAACAGCTTCTGTATAAAAAAACATAAAGAAAGAAAACAAACTGATTTGTTTTAAAGCACCTCACTTCTCTTTTGTACACTGTCATGCAGTTTCACTAGAAAATCAGCTGCTCGGTTGTTTGTCTCAGTTCTTCTGCAGACTTTCTTCTGTAAGACTATTTCTTAACAATATATTACTTTACATAAATTCTACAAAGAATAATGTACATTTACATAAAGTAATGTTGAAAAACATTTATTTGTTTGTTTATTGACTGAAGTGTGTTTGTTTCTACTGGCAAACTAATAGACAAGATACAATAAAATAAAGCTAAAATTATGTTTCCTGATGGGCCAGTTGAAAAAAAAAAGAACTATGTGGGCCTTGATTACAGAAATTCAGCCTAAAGATAGATTTTATGTAAGTAAAATCACAGAATGCTCCCTGACCTTTAAAACAATTGTCATCTATACAGTATAAACAAACTGGTAATTTACCTGTGATTTTATCAGTTCCTTTGCAGGAACAGACATTGCCCTCTTCTGGAACCACCTTATTTCACACAACCTGTGTTCATCCGAGGACTCTTATTCACAATCTGTTCATAGTGAACATCCTGTAAACACACTCAGTACTGTTTGTCTTTACTCTTCTACACCTGTATTCTGTAATGATTTATAATCGCACTATCCGGTGTCACCCAGAAGAGGATGGGTTCCCTTTTGATACTGGTTCATCTCAAATTTCTTCCTCATATCGTCTTGGGGAGTTTTTCCTCATCACTGTCACCTCTGGCTTGTTCATTGGGGCTCTAAATCTACATCTGGATTTCTGTAAAGCTGCTTTATGTCTTTTGTTAAAAGTTCTAAATGAATAAAGTTGAATTGAATTGAATAATTCTTATAATCCTTATATTGCAATTTGCGTAACTGTGTTTCCATTAGAAACTACATAGAATAAATGGTACACTTTCCCTTTACACTCATTAGGCCTCATTTTTCAGACAGGATATGAACAAATTTATTCCTAAATTGGTGTAAATCACCTGGATAATGTGCACCAAAAAGGTCATAAGGAACTAGGACTAACCAGAAATGTGCACCAGGATCAGAGATGAGTGCTTTGGTTAGACCACTGGTGCGAGATTGGAGAACCTGGAGAAAGTGCATGGTGACGCTCAGGTAGCAGCAGCACAGACTTCCTGGAGTTACAGCCCTTGACATAATGCTGAAGAGGAGGACACGCTAGAGTGGCATATTACAGTGTGGACCTTAACGGACTCTGGCACAATGCAGAGATCCCACAGTGGGCTCTTAGGGAATTGGCATGAGGAACACTTCATAACAGTGCAGTCTGGAGACACAGGGTAGTGAGCTATAACTTTAACTTCTTTAGCTACCATTTTCATGCAACCATTGGGGGAGAACTTATGGTATTAATACTCAGATGACATCAACTAGCATTGGTCAGAGCTACACATTATTTTTTAACTTAATAAATGAATTCATATTTGAATTACGCTGCTTGCAAAGAGCCGTTTTGCCACAGTGCAACTTTCAGGTGCTTTAATACAAGTTAATGAGTAAGGAATAACACTTGGAAGTGTGCTGTTATAGGAAAATAATTTATGATTAGGTGGTGTGATGAAGCACAACACAAAGTGGAGTTACTGTTACCACCTGAAGTTGATTATTTTCCTCTAACAGCACCTCCCAAAGTGTTTTAGTCCTCTTATGCAATTTTTAAAATAAAAAAGTCACGCATGTCATTGCAGCTATGAACAGTCTCCCTCTCTCTCTCTCTCTCTCTCTCTCTCTCTCTCTCTCTCTCTCTGCCTTAATGCTATTACAGTACGTCACCACTAGGGGGCAGAAGCGGAAATTTCCCCGGTGTTTGTCACGCAGTTCTTCTATGGTTCCTGCTAACAGTCTCACTTCCTCTGTTAAAGATGGCGGTCCACGGCCCTGTAGTGAAAATCCACCCGGTGGTTCTCGCTTCCATCGCTGACTCGTACGAGCGCAGGAATGAGGGAGCAAGCCGTGTGATCGGCACATTATTAGGTGAGGTCTTTAAATCTGGATTTGGACTTTGTAGAACATATAAGATGATTGTTGTATAAGTCCATCCGTTTTGGAAGCTAATGCTAAATTAACGTGTCTATTGAGATGGACACGTGACTGAATTATAGTGTTGATTGTGTAGATACAGTTCTTATAGATATCCCTTTTTCTGTGTACAGGAACGATAGATAAACACTCTGTAGAGGTCACCAACTGTTTCTCTGTTCCGCACAATGAATCTGAAGATGAGGTAAGAACACTGTTAGCCTGTGTGGCTAATGTAGCTCAGCTGACACACGGGTGGCTTCACAGTTCACTACATGGCGTGCAGGAGAGTCATGTTAAGCCCTAAGTAGTGCACCAGTGCAGGGAACAGGGACCACAGATCTGCAGGAGTCTAGTGACCTTTTTTAAAGTCTTTTTCCTGGTGGATATAAGAGGCAACATCTCAGTCTGAAACAGCAAAGTAATGTTTTGGCTTCATTTTTATTTATTTTCCCTCAGTAGAGTACACAGGGTTTAAAATGTACAACATCCCTGCCCCCCTAGCTGCACAATGATGCCATTCTTTCCTATAACTCATGGAGATTTTATAAATAAACAGTCAGTTCTGTAGATCTTGTGTATTTGAACAGCGATATGTGACTGAAGTCATTTTCTCCTCACAATATTCCAGGTGGCAGTGGACATGGAGTTTGCGAAGAACATGTATGAGCTTCATAAGAAGGTTTCTCCCAGTGAAGTCATCATCGGCTGGTGAGTGGCAGCTCAGTCACGTGGGGTTTTTTTAACAGTTATTTTACGTTTTTGGTGTATGTTTACAGCTGCATTTTGTGTTTGTTTTGTTTGCAGGTACGCCACAGGATATGACATCACAGAGCATTCTGTATTAATTCATGAGTATTATAGTCGGGAGGCTCAGAACCCCATCCACCTGACAGTGGACACAGCGCTGCAGAGCAATAAAATGAACATCCGGGCCTACGTCAGGTCAGCACGCATTAGTACTATTGTTATTACTCTAATGCTGTATTTAGAGCATTTTATATATATATATAATATATATATATATATATATATATATATATATATATATATATATAAATGTATACACACACACAAATGAGGTGTTTTGGCTTTTTTTTTTTTTCTTTTTTTTTGGCTGATTGGTTTGTTGGTGTCTCAGTGCACAGATGGGAGTTCCGGGGAAAACTCTCGGCGTGATGTTCACACCCTTAACAGTGAAGTACGTTTACTACGACACAGAGCGCATTGGAGGTTAGTCACAGAAATTTTCCTGAATATGTGTTACAGCAGTTTTCCTAGATGAATTCTTAGATGCATCTCAACTCTCTCTTTATGTGATTCTGCATCAATGCACAGAGCTCTATGATCTGATTTTTTTTCCCTTGAAGAAATGCAGTGTGAAGCAAGTCATAATTTAAAAAAAAAAAAAAAAAAAAAACGTTTTTGGCCTCAATTGTAAACCAATTTTATGGTGAAGTGTAAAGGAGTAGGCTAGCAAGTGCACCGTGTGTACCTCAGAAAGAGCTAAGGTAGCTAGCAGATTGGATGATGGACAAGCTCAGATCAGCATCCTCTCTTTTAAAGCAACCGTGTGACCCTGTTGCAGATTTTATTAATTGAAAGGACAAAAAGAACTGGACAAGGCATGCTCGGTTTGAGTTTTGTCAAATATTTTGGGAATACAACAATCATGCAAAATCACATTGTATGTTTCCATTCAGAGTTGGAGGAAAAACCTTTTTCTCCCAAAGTGGATTGCAGGTTATTTAAATGATTTGGCTTTTGCCCACTGTAGCATGTGCTGAGGCAAAACATTTTACTTTAAATACTTTTAAAAGTGGCCACACAGTGGAAAAAACGTGTTAGAATATAGATACAGAGAGAATTGTTTTTAATCTCATTGTTGCCCACTGAATTGAAGATTCAGTAGAACGTTAATGTTCCCATTCCTAAATGTTATCTGGAACACGAGGAACATAAACACAGCAGCAGTCTAACACGCATATGGCTTTGTTTCATATTCTCCAGATATTTTCACATTATTTGTACTAGTGAGAACAATAAAAATGGGGAATATATCGGGAAATGTAATTCTAATCGTTCCTGTGTTCGTGTTTCTCTCTAGTTGATCTCCTGCAGAGGACTCGTGCGTCTCCCAGTCGCACCAACGGTCTGACCTCAGACTTGTCGCAGGTGGCTAGTTCAGCTGGACGCATACAGGAAATGCTCACCATAGTCCTGGCGTACATTGAGGATGTGCTGGTGAGTGTGTGCTGCTGTTAAACTCCACCCTGAAACACATTCAGTATGTTTACACTGAAATATTTGTGAAGTGTTTAGTGAGTCTGTTGGTTGGTGATGGTATTGTTGCTGGTGTTGAAGAGTTGAAGCTTTGGAAGCTGATGTGTTTGAGCAGAGTGTACAGACGAGGAGGAGAGAGAGTTGGACAGAGTAAAGCACTAAAGCACCACCGCATTGCCCTGTTTAGAGATGAAGTGAGTGCAGAATCCCACTGCACCTCTATCAGAATGGCATTGTGGGTAATGTAGGAAACTTAACCAATGTGAAATTACACCATGAGAGAAGTTCAATTAAAAAAGTCAACTCAGAATTTATTATAAAAGAAATGTGGGATGCTGTTGAAGGTCACATGTTAATTATAAAGATCAATATGCGAGTTGTTCAGGGTGGAGTTTTCTTTTAAACAAACTTGAAATTTGCGCTTTGAGTTCAGATCTGTTTTAATTAAGATGCAAATGAACTGAAGTGTTTGCACACAAATACAAATGTACTCTGTTATGGTTTTATTTGGCATCAGTCTGGAAAAGTGATGGCAGATAACAGTGTTGGCCGTTATTTAATGGATCTGGTCAACAAAGTACCCAAGATCTCAGCAGAGGACTTTGAGAGCATGCTCAACTCCAACATTAATGTAAGTGCCTCTTTAAGGCTTCCTGAATTTTGTTTTCTTCATTGTGCTTACTTTATAATCTGTTTCCTGCAGGACCTCCTGATGGTCACATACCTGGCAAATCTCACTCAAGCCCAGATTGCTCTTAATGAGAAACTTGTTGTTCTGTAATTGAAAAATAAAGACATGTTTATCATTCCATCAGAGTGCTGGTGTATCAAAAGTCCATTTATGTATTTGTCTTGAAAGCAAGTGTGTTTGCTTCTTATACTTCACTCCTTCAGTGTCAAATTTGATGCTTATACTTTTCTTCTTCTTCTTCTTATTCTTCTTCTTATTATTATTATATTTAAACCATTGGAGAGTTCAGTTTTTTCTAATTTTTCAGTTTTTTTAAAATTCCGTCATGTGGATTCAGCTGGTAATTACTGCATAAGCATAAGATAAAGAATTGCATAAGTCTGATAAAGAATTTGCAGGGTTTTTTTTCTTTGATTTTCAATAACACAACAATGGTACCAGGATCTCAAAACAGCATATACAACATTCACTAGCTTAAACCCCCTACACACAATTCAGGTAGGCACAGGGCATACCAGAGAAAGAAAATGAATGAATGAATAAATAAGATATATAAATAAAGGTACAATAGCGTATGGAATAAAACAGTTCTTTGTCTACATTAAGAAAGTCCCAAAGAGAAGACCATGTGTGCCAGCAAACGTCAGATCTTTGATCATAGGTAATTTTTCTAATGACAAAAGAGGAGCAGTCTGATTCATCCACATTCTGACAGATGGTGTCTGTGAAGTTGACCACAACAACAGTATACATTTTTAGACAGAAAAGTACGAAAGTGCAGTACACACTCATCATCACCGTTAAGATTTACAACAACAGTACAATTCAAGAGAAATATAATTGGAGACATGGTAAAAGTCTTTCTAATAATCTTTTGTGTATTTTTGTGAATCTCCTTCCAGTAGGTCTTAATCTTTTCACAGTCCCAAAATGCATGCATCACAGTACCAGTGGCTGCTTTACAATTAAAATGTAATTGAAAGGTGTTGGGGAAAATTTTGTGGAGACGAACTAGTGTTAAGTCCTATGGATAAATTTTTGTTCATGAGCTGAAATTGAAGCGCCCTTTGGAAAAACGTTTGCACAAACAGATGGCCACTCCTTGTCACTAAAATCAGAACCCACGCCCTATTCCCATAAATAAACATTTAACAACATTGTATAAAGTTTAGACATCTTCCTCTTCATACTACCTGAGGAGAAAAACTGCATTTCTACTTCAGTAAGAACAAAGTGTATTTTACCTATTCTCATCTGAGACTTTAAAAAGTGTTGTAACTGAAGAAACTTATAAAAATCATTACTAGGCAATTTAAATTCATGAGTAATCTGCTAAAAAGATTTCAATGTGCCATCTATGAACAAATCACCTAACACCACAACTCCCTTTGACATCCAGGCCTGAAGCCCAGTGTTTTGTACAGATGAGGGGAGATCAGGATTAAAAGCAATTGGAGATTTAAAACATAAGTTATTTGGGATGGCTAATAACTTCCTACCATCCTTCCACACCAAAAGAGTAAAGAGTAAAGTTATTGAATATAGACTGAATCTTATGTATCTATAAATAAAAAGCAGAGAACATAAGTCTTGGATAACACCTAAATGATTCAATCACAACCCAAAGACCAACTCAACATGTGCTTAATTTGTGCAGACCAGTAATATAACTGAAGATTAGGTAGCGAGGCCCCAACTAATTCTCTTCATTTCAATAAAACAAAATTTTAATCTAGTCAAAATTTTAAAAATTTTTAATTTTTTGGTTCCAAATGTACATTGAAATCGAAGAATTTACCCTTTTAAAATAACATGGCAGGCATTGAAACGAAAAATTCAAAAATTCAGACAGGTCTTCCAAATTAGGTGTAACATTTACTCCCAAATATTTAAATCCTGAAGATGCTGAATGAAAGGGGGAGCTCAGAGTAGCCCCAGGAGGGACATGCGTAAACAAAGCTAAAGATTTATCCAAATTAATTTTATATCCTGAAAAATTACTATAATTATCAATTACTGCGAGAACAGTGTCAGTAGAGGTCTCAGAGTATTTGAGATGTAGCAGAACATCATCTGCATAAAGGGATATACGATGCTCCTCTGAACCTATTTCAGTGCCACATATGTTTACGTTGGTTCTTATAGCGTCAGCCAGTGGTTTTATAACTAAAGTAAGCAAAAGTGGTGAGAGAGGGCGACCTTGACGGCAACCTCTGCCCGCTGAGAATTTATTAGAAAGCAAACCACCAGTATTGACTACAGCCATAGGATTGGAATATAAGAGTTTGACCAGACTAATAAAGCTAGGCCCCAGCCATACTTTTTCCAAGACTGCAAAGAATTTGCAGTTTTAAATATTCTAGTACTCCCAATAAGGTGACTATGCAGATAAAGGGTTCATTTTTGAAGACCATTCACGATCTAAACGTTACACTTCGGTGGCATGTTTGTTTGATTTATATAGGATTAATAGACACATCATGTGCCATGCAAAGACTTATTTATTCATGAAAAGTGCGGCAGCAAAAGCTGCACTGAGACCAAGCAACACAGGCAAAGAGACACAAACCTAATCAGAGGCCAGTATTCAGTATTTACATTTCCACCACAGTATAGTGTCTGTGACATTAACCAATCAGATCTAAACAATTGGACCCTGAGTCTTCTTCTTTTCTTCTTCTTATTATTAAGTTTGAAATGACGACGGCCAATAATACATTTAATAAATAATGTTACGTCACATTTAGCCTGGATCGTGATTGGACCATGAACTACGTCATCCAGCCCAAACCCGGAAGTTGGGAATGGTAAGATGGCGCTGCTGCGCTGTCGGCGAGACCCGTGCGGGTTTATCTGTCTCATTCTGACTTATTTTAGCGTATTTTACGCCGACTACGTTGTTATCCAGTATGTACTGATCCCAGCTTACTCTGGAAGGTAAGAGTCTCCGTCACTGTGTCGTATTTAAGATAAAAAGCGGAGTGACCCGGTGCTGCAGCAGGTAGTGCTCCTCCTCCTCCTCCTCCTCCTCACAGCTCGGGTTACTGCCTGTGGAGGTTCTGTGCATGTTCTCTCCGGGTTCTCCGGTTTCCTTCCACATCCCCCAAACACGCTAGTACGTGTATTGGCTCTTGATTGCTACTAGGGGTGTGTGTGTGTGTGTGTCCTGTTTAGCTACCCCTTAAAGCACTGTTATCCCCATAAAGGCATTGTGATCAATTCATCAGTGATAAATTCATCTTTTTAAGGTGTTTTTGTCCTTTTCTCTACAGTGTGTGGTGCACACTTCATGGATCTGTCTTTAATGTCATATTACTGCTGCTTCTGGCTTGTCATTCAAAAGCTGTGTTCTCTGACCCAGGTGAGTTTCATGTAGACACACCTGCATTACACAGAAGCTGTAGCTTATTTGTTTGTGTAATGTCATAGGTATACGTTTAACAAAACCTGCAGGTTGGTGGGTTTGATGTGTAGGTGTAATGATTCTCTGAACCGGTGTTCTGAAAGTGTGGTCTGGAGAACCGTTTTTATTTATTTATTTATTTATTTAAACTCTCGACAGTGTCCCTGACTGTTTGAGAACTCTGCTGTAGGTTTTCATTCTTACTAATTCTGTTTAATTCTGAACCATCCAACATTTATTAAATATAGGGTTAAATGAAATTGTTAAGTGATTTTCTCCCATTTCACTTTTGAGAAAATTTAAAATGTTACTTTACTTAACATTAGTTCTGATTGAAAAATGCAAAATGGAAAAATATTTCAGTTCAGGGAATTCTGTAGTTTTTAGAATTATATGCAGTAGCAAATGTCACAGTTTGACCATGAGGAGGATTTTCCAGGCTGCCACACACATGTATTGACTGTGTGTGATGTGATGCACACATTTGAGAGAAGGTTTTTATTTATTTACTTACTTACTTACTTACTTTCTTTTTTCCAGGTATGGTTCCTCTTCCTGAGACAGCCATTGATTTCTCAGACTTGAGGTCTCAGTCCAGCCGTCTGAATGACAGGGTGAGGTAACACTTTACTGTGCAATATGTCCAACGTACAGTACCTGCTTTTTATACGATATCAAGGTAGTGGTATTTGTGGATTTAGTGGCTATACGTCTAACTCTGCTTTTTGTTAGTCTTTTGTGGGTTGTGAATAGTATTAAAGTCCTTATTCCTGTGAGAGGTTAGTGGCTTGTGTTGCTCTGATGTCGTTAGTGATGGCTAGTTAGTGATTATTGAGATCACGAGCGATGGATTTAACTTATAAAGGCGAAAATTTACTTAATAAAGGTGATATTATGGAAGTTGAAGCTTTGCAAGTATACAAATGTGAGAGCTGGACCAAAGGACTAAAGCAGGTAACTGAATGGCATTGTGAGTAACGTATGAAACCATTAACCAAATTGAAAATTGGCCCAATATGTCCATGAAAGAAGTTCTAACTAAAAGTGTCAATTCAGAATTTTATTAATTATTATAATTATTATTAAATAAATCTTTGACGTCACAGAATGTCACATATTAGTTATAAATATTGACATGCATGTTGGTTAGGGTGGAGTTTTTCTTTGTTCTGTGAATCAGAAGTTTTGTTTAGGCACATTTAAAAGTTATATTGTTGGTGTGAAAAGTGTTTTTTTTTTTTTTTTTTAAAATAAGGGTTGTGAAGGCTGGACTGTGTGTAGTCGTTGTGAAACATATCGTCCTCCTCGTGCACATCACTGCCGAGTGTGTCAGCGTTGCATCAGACGCATGGATCACCACTGCCCATGGTCAGTCTCACTCTCCTTCTCTATCTATTTCTGTCTATTTTAAATTCTTCCGTCTGTTTTTAATCACATTGCTATTTTTTTCTCCTTTACTCAATTTATTTATTGGTCTGTTTTTGTTTGAATGTTTGCTCTAATGATCTTTAGGATCAATAATTGTGTTGGAGAACTCAACCAGAAGTACTTCATCCAATTTCTCTTTTATACTGGTGAGTGTGAAGGGCTTGTTTAGTTACTTTAGTTATGGTTTAGTTTATAATAGTTTGCTATGATGTCACAGTCCATCTCAGCATGCATAACACATTGAACCTTGAGTTGGGTGAGCTACAACAGCAGAAGACCACATTGGGTTCCACTCTTTTCAGCCAAGAACAGGAATCTGAGGCTATAATGGGCACAGACTCATCCAAACTGGACAGTCGAAGATGAGGGGGGGAAAAAATTACCTGATCTAGGCACCAACAACCATGCCATGATTAAAGTCACATAGATCAAACTTTTTCCCCATTCTGATGTTTGATGTGAACATGAACTGAAGCTCTTGACCTGTATCTGCATGATTTTATACATTGTGCTGCTGCCACATGATTGGCTGGTTAGATAACTGCATAAAATGAGCAAGTGTACAGGTGTTCCTATTAAAGTGACCGGTGAGCGTAAGTAAGTAGCTAAAGTAAGGTACCAACTGAAAATATACTGGTAAACAGCAGTCAACATTTAGACTCAACACAACCTATTTTTGAGGAAAAAATTTCACTGCTGTCCATGATGATCTAGCTATGACCCCTGCACTAAGTGATCAGAAACTGCACTTTATCCATTATAGTTATTATCCTGGATGGTAACCTCAATAAATTAGATTTATACAACAGTTAATCGCTAATCTGGTTCCGGTCCGCTAATCTGATTGGATGATTGGCGTTTCAAGAGTGCTTATATTTAGTATAATTTAATTTAGTATATTTTGTTTTTTATCTTTCATGTCTCCAAAGGCATGGCCAGCCTGTACTCCATGGCTCTGGTGGTGTCGGCATGGGTGTGGCGGATACGGAGTGAAAGAGATGGAGATGGAGAAAAAGGTGAAGAGGATGTTCCCAGTAAGCATCTAATAGTGTAAGTAAGAAAAGTAAATCTATCACAAAAAGTTTATATTTATGGTGTGATAACATGCATTGGAAAAATGAAAACTAATGCTATTTATTTATTTGTTTGTTTGTTTGTTTGAACCAAAAAGATGCACCATTTAGAATAATTATTAGCTAAAGTTTATACATTCTATGTTTTCTTGCTTTTGGCGATGTTAAACATCTCGTCCACTGTTCCTTCTGTATGACAGGGCACATTACATCATCTTGTTAGTGGAGTCCATTCTGTTTGGCGTTTTTGTCCTGGTGATATTTTATGACCAGGTGTGTACCTTACTTCAGTATTTCTTTATGGGGCCAAGAGAAACCACACACACAAACAAACACACACACACACACACACACACGTATACATTATACAAGTTATGTAGCAGTTTGAATCCTGTTCTTTCTCCAGCTGGTGTCCATTATAACAGATGAGACACCCATTGAGCAGATGAGAAACAGACTGATGAAGGACAGACCCAACAGCGGGCAGTCAGTGCACACGACACACACCCGAAAACCTAAAGTCGCATTGCTGAGGGAGGTGTTTGGAAGAGGTAAGAGCGTGTATCTTTCTGTAAATGTAACAGCATGTATGGATGAATTAATTCCATTCTTTACAAACTGTTCAATGAGCAAACCTTTACACAGTATTTTGTGTCTTTTATTAGTCACGCTCATATGCAGGTCTCTGTTTATGATCAGATCTGCTTCAAAAGCTTGAACTTTCCTGCTAATCTTGCCATCAACATCATAGCACTCGTCATCCCGTACATCACATACATAGAACATGAGCCGGTGAATGTCAAATCACAGAATCTGAAATAAATTGTGAAATGTTACTGGTGTGTGGGTCTGAATGAGCAGTCAGGTAGGTCCTGTCTGTTTTTAACTGGAGCTAAATAAGTGGCGGAAAAACATAACCATTAAGCATTGTCACGTTGATGGAAAAAAATTTAAAGCAAGGAGAAGGCAGAGAATGTCCGTTGTCCCTAATGGGTCGGATTAAAAACTAACTAAAATGGACTAAAGACGATTCAACATGCAGTCACTGCTTTTGTTTGAGTCATAGATTGTTAAAGAGCTGGACTTTGACGATTTGGTGGATGGAAAAGCAAGAAAGAGAACAGTTGCTTAGAAAGAGTCCAAGAAAGAGACCAGTTGTATCGCAGAGACTACTCAAACACTCTTAATGGATGTGCAATGAAAAGTTTATATTTTGTTTTTCATGAGGTGGGTTGTGGAGCATTCAGGACTCCATGTATTGGTTCATGCACAGCAGGGAGGGAAACAGGGCAGGGAAACAGGGCCCTGCTCAGATTCCTGCATAGAATTTACTAACCTGTCCCTGTTAAACACATCACAAATATTTTAGTATAAAAATATTTAATGTGTTTTAGGGTGGAGGTTTCCTTTAAAGGGAGATGCTGATCCTGTGACTCGTACCTATAATGTTAATAAAGGTGAAGTGAAGTGACTTGTGGCCAAGTATGGTGACCCATACTCGGAATTTGTGCTCTGCATTTAACCCATCCAAGTGCACACACACACAGTAGTGCACACACACACACACACACACCGTGAACACACACCCGGAGCAGTGGGCAGCCTTTTTTGCTGCGGCGCCCGGGGAGCAGCTGGGGGTTCGGTGCCTTGCTCAAGGGTCTCACCTCAGTCGTGGTATTGAGGGTGGAGGAGAGCGCTGGTCATTCACTCCCCCCACCTACAATCCCTGCTGGACCTGAGACCACTGCACTGCTGGTTAAAATAATCCTTTTTCATTGTTAGTGTCAAGATACATTTGTTAAATATTTCACGCTTATATGCAACTTTGTTGTGTGTTTGCAGGCTCTGTGCTGTGTTGGCTGTTACCGTTCCAGTCCTCTCCCCCGTCCGCTGGAGGAATCAGTTACTCACCTGTTCCTGATTACGATGTGTAAAGATGACCGACGTCAGCAGTACTTTACAGTTTTAATGATGAGTGTGTTTATTAAGTGTAGCACTGTGTGTTATGTAGTAGCTCTTAATCTGCGTACATACTCAAGTACGCACACACTGTTATCAAGTCGCAAGAGCTATTAAGTGAGAAATGTCACATTTGTTCTTTCTTTCATTCTTTCTTTCTTTTTCTCAGCTATATGACTGTCTTTATCTGTCATAATGGCCTCTTAATGGTTTACTGTTGCAAATATAACAAACATAGGAATAAGGATGCTCAACAGAATATTAAAATATTGAATAAATTATTATAAATAATTATGTAACTACTCTAGGCAGGCTGTAATTATATTAGCTACTGTAAAGTCTGTTCCACAGTCATGTCTGGTACATATGTTTAATGCATGAAAAATGCATCGGTTTCTTCAAATTTACTTTTGCAAATGAAGGCGAAACTGTTTATTTAACGTCAAACACTATAATATACTTGAATATAGATTCCGAGAAGGTTTCACACGTTTCTCAGCGAGCTGTATCGGTGTTGAAATACAGTAGAAAATGAAGCAGCAGTATCTCTAACACCAACACTGTGTTACTTAAATCAGAGCCAGTCCTGTAGTGGAATAAAGTTGCTGTTGCTTGGGGCTTTTAATTAAACAATGTTAAGAGACCCACTGAACATTACTGACATCTGACTTGTACTGAAAGTGTTTGTTTCTTTCTCAATTGAACATTCATTTTTATTTATTTATTTTTATTCAGTGATCTGTCAGTCACTTCGTTTTGAGTCTATAGGTGTAGTTTTTAAATGTATATAAATGTATTTTATAGCAGTTGATGCAGGGAAAGTGTTGGAGCATTTTCAGGGTACTGGCTTCAGTTATTCGAGTGCTTTGAGTTTTCTTTGTGTAATTTGTAACACATTTATATTGCTGTTTGGCAGATTGAAGGATGCTAATGTAAGATGTTTACACTGATATTTATTTACTTTAACTGTCTAAATGCTGCTGAATTAAAGTAAAGGACAACTTTTAATAATATGGCATTTTGGCTTTGCATCATTAAATCAGCAATATGTATTTTTTGTGATATTTGTGATATTAAAAAAAAAGTGACTTTAAATTTCAAGTCAATTCTATGAATTTGTAATTGGCATTACAGTAAGTGAATTATTTGATATGTATTGGTGTAATTTTTTTCTTTAGTTTTTGTGTAATTTAGTTTTTGTTTAATTGTTTAAACTTTTAATTACAAACAGAATGGCACATTTCAATTGTACAAGATATATCTGAAAATTATATTAAGATATCAATATTGTACTATTAATCCCTTACACACCAAGAATAGCTCTTATTGAGAACAGCAAACATTTCTGTAATTGCTTGGGCTGAATCTTAAAATGTTCTTCCCAAGTATGAAATATCAAGTATTTGAGTCACTAAGGTGTATGAATCAGCATACCGTCAAAGCTATGCAGTGAGTTATTCCTTTTGTTCATTTGCTGTTGATGTTGATGGGCTTCACAATTGCAAACTACACATTTGAGGTAAGTCACAGCACTGCTTTTCTATTCATATTCATTAGAAATGTAACACAATACTATTATCTGTTATCTGTTCCTCCTTTGTCTGCTCTTGTCTGCCATTAACTGTTAGGGTTAGGTATTGGTGAAGGTACAGTGATTCCCCCAGAACAATAACTCATCGTGTGGTTGAATGGGGAACCGAGGAAAGTGCATGGGCACTACCATTGTTCCTGCAGGTGCCCAAACTTGGGTTTTGCTTGATTGAGCTTTAAGTTTGTAGGTTTGGATGTTTTAGTACTCAGTCTACCTTATGCCTTAGTTGAGGAAATGACTATATTTTGGGGATTGTAATGTGTTCAATCTAATATTATGTAATTAATTAATTAGTTAGATATTTAATTTGTTTATCACTTGAATATAACTGCATTCTCCCTCAGTCTTTATCCAACAAGTTCAGGGTGGAGTATTAGGGTAAGCAGGATGAGGAATGAGCTACTAAACTAAGCAGGTCACCATCCATGCCTGACTGGGCTTTTTTCTGCTCACCTAGCCATCCTCCTTACTAACATTTAGTTGAGCAAGAGTCTGGGTAGATGTGGGGTTTATGACAGGGATAGAGTGTTTTAATTCTAAGGTCCAGAAGAAGGTTGAATTAGGTGTTATGGGCAATAGGTGATTGGATTAAAGATTGAGACTCTAGATTAATGCTGTATTTCAATATTGGTGTGATTATTGCTCAATCTAAAGTTTGAAGTTGAAACTGTTGGCTTTAAAATGCCAGAATGTTTTATGTTGCTATTTTGCTGGTTGTAATTATTTGTAATTATTTGAAATTAGCTCTGATGGTCTTTTGGTGCTTAGATCAGACTGGAAGGTTGGGCTTTCCATATTGTTGCTCATAGTCTCAGATCACGCCTAGTTAATCGGTGACAATTCAGAGCCAAGGCCAAGATGCAGACAAGCAGGCTAAACCAACTGTCTGCTAGCTGCCTTGAGTTGTCACTCAGTTTCTACCATATTGAGACTGTGTCTGTTCCCCGAGATAAACAAAAATATAGATATTCTCAGAAGGTTTGTTTTAGTAACCTAATTAACATATAACTACATCACACTGAATTCACAGCTGAAGTCAGGACTGTTAAATATTAGCTTTCTTAGGTTTAGGGTTAGGTATTGGTGAAAGTACAGCGTTAGTGTTAGGGTTAGGATTTTGAATTTAATTTTTGTTTTAAAAATTTATACAAATTTGGACTTGTTTTCAGGCTACATTCGCTTTTCCTTCTCCTTCTCCATTTATTTATTTATGGATTATTTATTCCTCTCTTTTCTTGAATGAAACTCAGCTGGAGTTTAAGTTAGGACAATTTGCCCTCTGTCATTTGATTTTTTTGGTATACTCAAGATGAGGGTGAAGTTTTTTAGTTGAAGATGTTTGTTCAGCTAAGGTGTTTGTATTAATTTGTGACCAGTTTGAATTAAAACTGTTGTTTTTGTTATTAGCTGTGTTTGCCATTCTCTTTTCTTTCCAACCATTCTGCATTACTTTGAGTCTAATAGTCTTCTTGGTCTGAAGGCTCTGGCTAGGGTTAGGTTTTTGAAGTCCAAAAACTGCGTGGTGGTATAGGGAGCCAAGGGAAGTGCACGGGCCGGCACCTGTTAAGCACTGCTATAGCTCTGGTAGATACCGAGTCTTTGCAGTTGCCACTGTTGGGCTTTGGTTGGATTTTATGCTTTGTTTTCAGAATTGATTAGTTTAATGTGTCATGGGAAGGAGAGCAGAGTGAGGGCGAGCCACTAGACTGAGCAGGTCAACCCCCTATGCCTGTATTGGCATATTTCTGCTCACCTACCCATCCTTTCTACCATCATTTGATTAATCTAAGGCTGGGCAGGTGTGAGGAAAAGGATAAGTCAAAGCTGGAATTTAGACAGGGTAAGGTTTAGGTATACACAAGGCCATTTTGCCTGTAGCATTTAGCTGGAGTATAAGTGGTAGGTGAGTGTTTTTCAGTATGTTAATTTTAGGTGCATCTGACTAATTAAGATATTTTAGGACACATCATCAGCAGTGTACCTCAGAGTTGTCAGGTGTTTCGGCCTTTAAACACACCCTCTGTACACCCTTGTATGAGGGGGCCAGCCGCAGGTCGATCAGTCCTCGGTTTGTGTCCCATGTCCAATTGGATAGTGTTTACATATTTTAATTAATTAAATAAAAATTTAGTTAATTATTTGTGTTCCTAGCATGTTTATTCAGTTTTGTCTTAAATCTTATAAAACTCCTATTCCCATAATTTTCTGCAGTGTGTCTAATTTGAATAAAATGCATATTCCTGTCCAATTGTATTAAAGGTGTTTAAATTTGTATCCCAGAATAGGTTGAGATTTGGATTACAATCATGAGCCATGTCTAGCCTAGGGGTCAGTTTAGGATTGCCATAAAGGTTAGGTTTAGTCTTAGTTTTAGGCTTAGATTTAAGTTTTAAGGCTAGGGCTAAGATTTTAGGGTTAAAATAAGGTCAGGGTTAGGTGTTAGGTTTAAGGCTAAGATTCAAGGTTAGGGTTACGTTTTTGAATTTACAATGGGTTAGGGTTAGGGTTTTGAATTTAGTGTTTCTTTAAAAAATTGATCCAAATTTGGATTTATTTATTTATTTTTTGCTCAGGCTACATCTGATGTTCCTTCTCCTTCTCCATTTAATTATTTATGAGATATTTATTCCTCCCTTTTCTTCTTCTCTTTTGTTAAAACTTGTTTTTTTTTCTTTCTGGGAAAAGAAATAAAACAGAAAATCAGAGAGATCAAATTTATTCTTCTTTTGAAAGGGGTGGTATAATATGATAGGTAAGTTTGGGTAAAGTTTGGGCTCTGATTCATTTTTGTTCTTTTCATTTCATTATATTAATTTGTACTTCCTATGGTCTAAGTTGGGGGGCAGGTGTCCATAAATATAGGTCCAGATCAAGGATCAATGGTTAGAGTTAGAGGTGGAATCAGAGATTAGGTTTTTATCCAAGGTTTTAGGGTTAGAGGTTGGGGTCCTGGGTTAGAGTAAGTGGTTAGGATTAGGGTCCAGAGTTTAGGTTAGGGGTTGGGAGTTGGGGTTTGGGTAGGAGGTCAGATTAGGGTGAGTGGTAAGGAATAGGGTCAAGGGTTTAGGGTAAGGTTTAGGAGTTAAGGGGTTAGGTATTGGGTAGGGTCAGGGTTAGAGGTTAGGGTTAGGGATCTGGATAGGGGTTAGGAGTTGGGGTTTGGGATAAGAATTCAGTTTAGAGATGTGGGTTAGGGTTAAGGTCAGGGGTTTAGGATAGGGTTAGGAGTTGAGGTTTGGGTTAGAGGTTAAACTAAGGGGTTATGTTTTGGGTCCGGTTAGGGTTAGGGTAAGGGTTTTGGGGTAGGGGTTAGGACAGTTCCTAATTTAGGTTAGAGGTTAGGTTTTGAGTATTGTTAGGGTAGGGGATAGGGTTTAGATGTTGGGTTAGGTGATTAGGGACCTCTGTAAATTCATATTCAAATGACAATGTAAGTGCTATGGTTCTGTTCAATAGGTTCAACCAAGAAGAATGGACTAGGGATTTGGAGTCAAAGTGCTTGAAGGTAAGTGCTATTTTCACTCTTAGTGCTATTACATTCAAAGAGTAAGTGCTTGATTGTCTTCCACTCTGTAAAAGGTAAGTGCTTTATTCACCCTCCTATGTAGTGTTTTGTGTTCAATCTTATTTTTATCACTCTCAATTTGTCATTCTCTATCATCTAAAATCCAAAAAATAGAAAAATGTTCTCCCTTGGTCCCTGGTCCAGCCTCCTGTTGTCAAACCCCGGTGTCTATTTATCCAAACGCACAGGTTTTGTTGTTTTATGGCTTCCCTGAAACCTTAATCTCATTTTGATAATTCAGAGACATCTTAAGACCTACATGTTAATATTTTTCTATGGTCATGAGAATTAAAATGTGGCATAGACTTTTAATTTAAACTTGTGTGCTATAATGAATCTGGATTCTGCCCTTGTGTGAACAGTGGAAACAACCCTGGCCTGATCTTTATAAAGCCATGATAGTCAAATTTTAAGGAGTTAAAACGTGATTTAAACTTTGGATTAAAACTTGTGTAATGTAATGAATATGGATTCTGCCCTCATGTAGACAATAAGAATATCCTTGGCCTGATCCTTAAAACTTGATTGTTTTTGTATGGGTTTGTGTTTAGAGCAATTTCTTACCTCTTTCATTAAGTTCATTCATTAACTGTGTATTTTGTGTTATTAGTGATGTTGTGTATGTGTTGTTTTAACCTTAATAGTAATGTGTTTTTAGTTTCACCTATGTAGCGTGTGTGAACATGTTCAATTACAGTTAAGACTTTAAAAATTTAAAAATTTAAAAATTTAATAGCAATTAAAGGGAAATGTTTGTTTGCTTAGTAGTTTGTCTCCCCCTACTGGCTGTTCTAAGGATAAGCCTTCATAATTGTTACGTTCTGGGGTATGTCCGCGTGTTTTTTGTGTTTTGTTCTCTCCCCCTTTTCTCTCGCCCTCCCTCTCTTTCGCTCTCTCTCTGCAGCGGTTGCCTCATTGGATAACGTTCCTGTCTGTCTCAATTAACCCCGCTGATGTCATCGGCCGTGACATCCAATCAACCTCTGACCCCGCCTATTTAAAACCCGCTGCCATTCATTCATAAGAAGTCGTTGTTGTCCTGGTTGCGTAAAACTAAAACCCTGTTGTATCTCTGTTTGTTCTGTGTTAAGTTACGCTGCCTTACTGTGTTTGTCCTTGTATGTCAATTGTTCCATGTTTCCCCGCTTTGTTCTAGTCACTTGTTTGTATGGTTAATTTGTTGTTTGTTACCCTAGTTGTGACTTTGTTAGTGTCAGGGAAAAGGGGACAGGTAAGTACGTCACGTGA
>CM040478.1:19534404-19548005 GCA_022758105.1 Pangasianodon gigas | reverse complement strand
AGATCAGGGGTGTGATGGTCAGATCAGGGGTTTGATGATCAGATCAGGGGTTTGATGATCAGATCAGGGGTGTGATGGTCAGATCAGGGGTGTGATGGTCAGATCAGGGGTTTGATGATCAGATCAGGGGTTTGATGATCAGATCAGGGGTGTGATGGTCAGATCAGGGGTTTGATGATCAGATCAGGGGTTTGATGATCAGATCAGGGGTGTGATGATCAGATCAGGGGTGTGATGATCAGATCAGTTACTCTCACTGTGTGAAGTCAATCATTTATAATAAACACATAGAAATGTAATACACAGTAATGCTGCGGTGTTTAATCTATAAACAAACACATACATACATACACACACACACACACACACAGTGAATCAACACACACATTAGCAGGGCTGCTAACTTAGCACTGAGGCTACCTAGCAGGCTAGCTAAATCTGCTGTGGTATGTGTAGCCTTATTTAAAATCTGTATGTAAGAACTTCATTAAAATTATATAAATTAAATTATATATGTTAGAAAAGTTTGGAAAAAGATTATTTACGCTTTAACGACGAAAAACGGATCATCCATGGTGCAGCTTCAGCACAGTGAAGCCGGAAACATTAGACACCACATCACTCAGCGCTGGAGCTCGAGCGCAGTGAAGCCGGAAACGCCACACTGCAGCGCACGCGCAGTACACACTACAGAATAAATGTCCCACGGATTTTTACACAATAAAGATTAAAATAAATAAATAAAAATTCTAAATATAATAAAAATTCTGTAATATCAATACATTTTAGTACATTTAAATATTTTATGGGGATTTTATTATCACACACACACACACACACACACACACACACATATATATATATATATATATATATATATATATACATTTTTCAAGTGATCACAAATATTGGAACACGTGACTGACAGGTGTTTCTTGTTGCACAGGTGTGTCCTGTTAGATTGATTGTTTAAACAATTAATAGCTCTGAATGTCTACTCTTGGTTTGAGCCCTGGGTTGTGAAGACTGCGTTTGTTGTTAAAAAGGACAAACCAAAATGAAGACCAGAGAGCTGTCTATGGGAGAAAAGCAAGCCATTCTGAAGCTGAGAAAAGAGGGAAAATCGATCAGAGCCATTGCACAAGCATTGGGCATAGCCAATACAACAATGTGGAATGTCCTGAAAAGAAAGAAACCACTGGTGCACTAACAACCAGACATGGAACAGCTCGGCCAAGGAAAACACCAGAAGCTGATGACAGAAACATTGTGATAGCTGTGAAGAAAAACCCAAAAACAACAGTCAGTGACATCACCAACCACCTCCACAGGGCAGGGTGAAGGCATCACAATACACCACTCGAGGAAGAATTCAAGAGCAGAAATATAAAGGCCATACCACAAGATGCAAACCTCTCATCAGCAGTAAGAATCAGAAGGCCGGACTGGAATTCACAAAGAAATACAGAGATGAACCACAAAAGATCTGGAACCATGATTAATCTCTACCAAAGTGATGGAAAGGCCAAAGTGTGGAGAAAGAAATTCAATTCAATTTTATTTGTATAGCACTTTTAACAATGGACATTGTCACAAAGCAGCTTTACAGAAATAAATACATTCAAATTAAATTAAACCAAAATAAATTGTAAATTTATGAATTTATCCCTAATGAGTGAGCCAGAGGTGGCGGTGAGGAAAAACTCCCTGAGACGTTATGAGGAAGAAACCTTGAGAGGAACCAGACTCAAAAGGGAACCATCCTCATCTGGGTGACACCGGATAGTGAGATTATAAATCATTCCCTTCTATAACTGTGTACTACATGGACAAATAGTGCAGTTGTGTAACCAGGAAACTCATCACAGTTTTCACAGTAAGTCTGGATTGTTGAATCTATCCACTGTTCACTGACGGAGACCCGAGTACAAAACTGCTCGTGACAACTGCAGCCCCAAAGCCACCACAGTACAGCTCCCCATATGAGATCCCCAAGCCATCTCCACAAGGATTGATTGTTTCTGGAATTATCTGTTCGAAGAAACATGTAGGTAAGGGATTTAGTACACAAGTTGATGATTTTGATGATGAAATTAGTGAAATTAGTTCAGTCTCTCAAAGGGGAGTAAAACATTGTAATTGCTGATCTGATATTATTATATTATTATCTACAGGGTTAGTTATAAAACTGTCCGGTTTTAAATTAATTGTCAGAATTTTTTGCCTGGTATTTTCAATTTTATCATTGAAAAAATTCATGAAGTCATCGCTGCTATATAATGATTGTGTGCGTGTTTCTACTGTGGTCTTATTTAGTATTAAATAAATATCTAGGATTATTTTTGTTATCTTCGGTTATTGTGGAGAGATACATTGATCTAGCAGCACCAAGAGCTTTTCTATAGCTCAGGAGGCTCTCCTTCCATGCTGTTTGAAATACTACCGATTTAGTTTGACTCCATTTACGTTCTAATTAAGAAAGGATCTGCTCATGATCCAAAACCATATGAGCTCATGGGTGAAGCATGGTGGAGGTAGTGTCATGGCTTGGGCTTGCATGGCTGCTTCTGGAACAGACTCACTAATCTTTATTGATGATGGAGCTCATGATGGTAGCAGCAGAATGAATTCGGAAGTCTACAGAAACATTCTGTCTGCCAATTTACAGAGAAATGCATCCAATCTAATAGGGAGGAACTTCATCATGCAGCAAGACAACGACCCAAAACACACTGCAACACAACGAAGCACTTCATCAGGGGAAAAGTGGAAGGTTTTAGACTGGACAAGACCTTAACCCAACTGAGCAGCATTTCACCTCCTGAAGAGGAGACTGAAGGGAGAAACCCCCCAAAACTAACAACAACTGAAAGAAGCTGCTGCTACAAGCCTGGAAAAGCTTCACAAAAGAAGAATGCAGCAGTTTGGTGATGTCAGTGGGTCACCGGCTTGATGCAGTTATTGCAAGCGAGAGATATGCAACTAAATATTAAGTGTTATTTACTTTACGACTATCTGTTCCAATAATTTTGCTCACCTAAAAATTGGGTGGTCTGCCACCAAAGGTGCCATGTTCTAAGTTGTTTAACACGTCTTGATATCGGGAAATGAAAGCTGAAACTCTGATCTATCGTCTCATATTCATCTTTTGATCTCAAACCCAAATGTTTTCAGTGTAGAGCAAAAACAACAGAATTGGCCTTGTGTTCCAATACTTTCAGAGGAGACTGTATATAAAATGTATTAAAGTCTGTAGCCTACATCAATATGGTATTTCAATGCAGTACAGCTGTATTTGTACACAATATGTCAATGTTGCCTACATGTGTGCGTCTTCTGGGTTTGTTCTGCCAGGGCCCTGTGGAGTTGGACGATGGACTTGATCATTACACAAACTGTTTGGAACCAGAACATGTTTGACAAGCAGTACCAGAGCCTTGTATTAACTGCAGCATGATGTCGATAGTGATGCGTTATGCACACTCAACAGACTGAACTGCTGATCCCCATGGAAAGTGAAGCGTGAACGCCTTTACCACAGTGGAATGCAGAGTATAGGGGCTCATAGCGGACATGGGCCACGTTCAAGAGCTGTTAGTGAAATGCAACAGCACATTGAAGTGCAGAGCTCAAAGCAGGTTGGTACAGCTAGATAGACCCTGATATACTCTCAGCATACATCAGCATCTATCTACATCAGGCTGCATCTGATTCTCTAAACTTGAGGCCTATGTTGGCGGTGAATGCTGAAATAGCAGCATTGTGACAATCAGAGTGTAATGCAGGCGTGCAGTGCAGCAGCAGCAGTAAATGTGCAACAGGCTGGAATTACAGTTGCTTTGTCAAAACTGAAACCAGATCCTCCACTCAACCCAGCTTATCAAATACCTAACCTATTTCATTGTGCATATGCCCAAATGAGTGACTGGGCTAATACGTGTGTAAGAGCATCATTAAAGCAACTGTGATGCCAGGCATGCTGGCTAGAGAGACTGCTGGTACAGGCTGATGAGGCTTTGCATATAAGTTCATGCTGCTGTACACAACCCGAATGTAAAAGTGCTGACATGCTGGTATGATACTCTGGCAAATGCAAGTTGCATCTCTAACATCATAGTATATGTCCACACTGGGAGATCCTGCAGGCTATAGGAGCCATAGCAAACACAGGCAGTAGGCACAGTACATGGACCATTCATTTCAAGATATTTTCTGAAGGATTAAACACTACAAAAAATAGAATTTGCCCCATTTTGAATCTAAGAAACCTAAAAGTGTTTTTACAATGACAGCTGTTCATGATGCTATACCAGATGTGATGCAAGTGGTGAACAATGTGGCCACAGATGTGAAAGCTGCACACTGATGTAGAACACAGAGGGATGCTTTCGATTAGCTCTAGTGCCCAAGATACTGAGACTGTGTGTGCAAGTTGCCTTAGAGGCCCGGCTTCTGTGTGCACTTCCTTCTCCGAGTGATTAGACATTCCCAACAACAGGCAAGAAACCGACACTCAGCAGTTGTTGTGTGGTTCTGTGTGGTTCTGTGTGGTTCTGTTTGGGGTATAATGTGTACTGTGTGTTAGGTGGTACAGTAATGAACCGACACTCAGTAGTTGTTCTGTGTGGTTCTGTGTGGTTCTGTGTGGTTCTGTTTGGGGTATAATGTGTACTGTGTGTTAGGTGGTACAGTAATGAACCGACACTCAGCAGTTGTTGTGTGGTTCTGTGTGGTTCTGTGTGGTTCTGTTTGGGGTATAATATGTACTGTGTGTTAGGTGGTACAGTAATGAACCGACACTCAGTAGTTGTTGTGTGGTTCTGTGTGGTTCTGTTTGGGGTATAATGTGTACTGTGTGTTAGGTGGTACAGTAAAGAACCGACACTCAGCAGTTGTTGTGTGGTTCTGTGTGGTTCTGTGTGGTTCTGTTTGGGGTATAATGTGTACTGTGTGTTAGGTGGTACAGTAATGAACCGACACTCAGTAGTTGTTGTGTGGTTCTGTGTGGTTCTGTGTGGTTCTGTTTGGGGTATAATGTGTACTGTGTGTTAGGTGGTACAGTAATGAACCGACACTCAGTAGTTGTTGTGTGGTTCTGTGTGGTTCTGTGTGGTTCTGTTTGGGGTATAATGTGTACTGTGTGTTAGGTGGTACAGTAAAGAACCGACACTCAGCAGTTGTTCTGTGTGTTACACTCTTTATTCTCTTTAATGTTTAATCCTGGAGTCGCATGCACATTGCACATGCAGGGCATTACACACCTCGTCGCCATGGCGATCAGGCCCGTTACACTTTCTTTATGATCGGCAGGGGGAACTGTGATGTGATTGGCTAATGGGAATCAGTGCGGGAGAGGCTTTGGGCGTCACCATAGGAGGATGAGGTCATGTTTGTTGTTTATGTACGTGACTCCTGCTGTGTTGGGAGAGTGATGCATTGTGGGTAAGGAGAATGAAAGAGAGACACTGTGTGTGTGTGTGTGTGTGTGTGTGTGTGTGTGGCATGTTCATGGTGCACCTTTTATCACACACACACACACACGAGTCCTGATGAGTTTGGCAGCACAAAGAGCCCTTATTGGTTAAACACAAAAACCAAAAACACACACATTCACGCACACACACACACACACACACGTTCAGTGTAGTTCCTCTTCTTTTCTGTAGTACAAGCAGACGCAGACTGATGATCATCGGGGTAGGAGATTTGTTCGGTTTGTGTGTTATTATGTGGAGTTGAAAATGGACTTCATGAACTGTAGCGCTTAATCCCGACTGTAGTGTTTAATCCCGACTGTAGTGTTTTAGAAGTAAATGTGTAGATGTGAAACAGTCTTGCTGTATGAAGAATCGTTAGATTTAACTTAGTGAGAATTTCTAACTAAATTACTTCTGCAAACTAAACTAAAATAAACTCATATAAACTACAACTACCTCTGCACCAGAATGTTCTGGAATGAATCCTAATACTGTGATAAAATCACAGTATTAGTAATACAGGCTAATTAAAGCTCGAGGTATCATTAACTCATTTATGGAGCAAGATGATGGATTAGTAGAGAGCGCCACGCCCTGTGCTTTGGCCAATTTAACTCCTGTGTGCGTATATATACACACACACACACGCATACACACGTATACACACACACACACGCACACGCACACATTTTTCTCAGACGGAGAACTGTCTCTCTGCATAGATACACACTCACTGTGTAGTGAACAAAATAAACACAAACCAGGTCTGTGTGTATGTGTGTGTTTGTGTGTGGGTGTGTGTTTTATGTAGTGGCAGTGACTATAATGTGGTGTGTATTAAGAGGTGTGTATCTACAGCATGCAGTTTTGGTGAAGGTAAATTCCCCCAGGTCCATTCTGTGTCTGTGTGTATTTGTGTGTATGTCTGAATGTGTGTGTGTGTGTGTGCGTTTGTGCGTGTGTGGGTGTGTGTTAGATTTTGTGTATGTGATGAGGTGACGCCCTCTGGTGGTCAGTGGCGGTTTACGGAGTTGCCAAGGAGACATGCTACCACATACTCAACAACCGCTGTCACGCCGTCTCTCTCTCTCTCTCTCTCTCTCTCTCTCTCTCACACACACACACACACACACACACACATACACACAGTGACACACAGATGAGCCCTGAACTTCAGCGTGTGTGTTCAGCTGAAAAACGCTGAAACAGTTAAAACTCCTGCAGTAGAAAAGATCTGAGGGCACAAAGTCCACTACAGTCTGGAGTGCACTTAGTAGTGAGTGAAGAGCCCCGCCCTCCTCCTGTCCCCTTAGAGAAGGATTCACGGGCTGCATCCCAACTTACTGTTCCCTGCAGTTGGGGCCTTAGTGTTCAGTAAGACCGACCGTAAATGAACAAACAAACAACAAACAAGCAAAACAAAAACAATAAACAAAAGTCACATGACCACCGCTGCCACCAGTCACATGATCATTATTCATTACATAAAACTTATTCATTATTGTATCTGACTATCATTATTATTATTATTATTAGTATTAGTATTAGTATTAGTATTATTATTATTATTGACGGGAAAGAAAAAAGAAAAAGAGAAATTTTCTCCTGCTCTTTCTCTGCTCATCCTGAAAGACAGATCAGCAGTTTTTAAAATTTTTCTTCACCACTAATAAATGGTGCTGAGCAGCAAAGAGAAAGCGAGAGGAGAGAATTTCTTCTAAATAAATTAAACAGATCCATGGCCACTCCATCAGTCACAGTTCAGCTGTTTGTTTTGTTGTTTTTTTAATCAATCATGCAGGTTTCCTTCAGGTCCTTTGAGTCCAAAAAGAGGAAATAAAGCAACAGAACAGAGCGTGCTCCTCAAACATCCACAAAGAAGAAGAATTTCATTAATTAATTAAAGACTGAAGATGAATTAGTCTCTCATCCACTGCTCTGCCCTTTTATTCCTTCTTCACTTGCTTGTGAAGGGTGTGTTGTGGGCGTGGCTCTGATCAGTGGCTCCTCGCAGTTGGCTAATCATTCTATCCTCATCAGTGCCCCGCCCCTCCCCCGGTACCCAAGCTCTAGACTATGAGGTCACTCAGCATGTTGAGTAAACATAGATGATAAAACTCATCAGTAGCAGGCTGCGACGCCATTGGCTAGTTTTGCAGTAGGAGGAGCTCTTAGTTGTAAGAGCACGCTGTCTTTATTGTTTATTTTTCTTCTATGGTTTTCTTCTTTCTTTGCATTAGTAAAACCAACTTGTTTTTCCACCTTGTTAGTTTGAGAGGAGACACACTGGAGACAACCATGCTGATTATACCCCAGGTCACACCCCAGCCCCTCCCTCCCTCCATCACACAGCCTTCTGGGTAATGTAGTCCAGAAGTCAGAGAGCGATCCAAAAGAGAGAGAACAGGTAGCAAGACCTCTCACTTTGCTTTATGCTGTGTGTGTTGCTTGAATTTTAAAAGTCTCTTACACACACATATATACACAAACACAAACACACACATGCACACATATACACAACTCTGCACCATCCATGTGTGTTTGTGTGTGTAGTTACACGCATCCTTTCCGTCTGTCTCTGATTGTGGTGTGTATTAAGAGCAGGATTTTAGCACCAGTCATCCTCATCTGTCTCACTGTATGGCTCATGGAGACTCTTCCGGGGTGGGCGGGGCTGTGGGGCACGCTGCATGCCATGGTGGGTGGGGCCTCGGCGGTGTGGAGATGGAGAGGAGGAGGAGCGGTAGCCATTGGGTACACGTCTGTGATGAGAGGCAGGACTACGGTGGGAAGGACTGTGGTGGGTGGAGCCGTGACGGGGCGTATGGGAGTGTCCTTGCGTCACACTCTGCTCATAGTTTGGAGGCTCGTATTCAAAACGGCGGTCATAGAATGGTGCACGACGGGGGGAGGGTCGGCGAGAAGGCGGGCCGATGGGTGGAGGCTCACGGCGAGGAGTGGGTGGTGGGAGTGGTTTCCTGGGGGCAGGTGAATATGTAACATGCGGGCGCGGTGTGGGTGGAGTCGGGGGGAGCTGACGTCGAGTGCGGCGCGGTGTACTGGTTCCTGACGTTGAGGGAACTGGACTAACACTCACAGAACTGCTTCCCTAAAATAAAACACATGCACCAATAAAAGGTAATTAAAAACAACTAAAGTACACAAATAATGTACGTGTGACATAGTGTGTGCGTGTGTGTGTGTGTGTGTGTGAGCCATGGTGGGTGGAGTGGGATGGGATGTCTTACCACACTCATTACCAGCAGATATCACACACATAGTAAAGATCTCTGATCAGAGATCTACGTACCAACAACTACATACCAAGTAGAGTCTACAGGAAGTTCCTGAAACTTCAAAGCTACACTAGTCATGAAAGATCCTAGTCTGATCCTGGACTGATCCTAGTCTGATCCTGGTCTGATCCTGGACTAATCCTGGTTTGATCCTGGACCAGTGCTAGACTAATCCTAGTCTGATCCTGGTCTGATCCTAGTCTGATCCTGGTCTGATCCTGGACTAATCCTGGACTAATCTTGGACTAATCCTTGTTTGATCCTGGACTAATCCTGGACTAATCCTGGACTGATCCTGGACTAATCCTGGTTTGATCCTGGACTATTCATGGACTAATCCTGGTCTGATCCTGGTCTGATCTTGGACTGATACTGGACTAATCTTGATATGTAGGGCCACCACCTCTGACTAGCAAACACTGGAGAAGGAAATTATCATTGAACCCACCATTTCATTGATCCTTTCTGCCCTGGTCAGATCTGATAATGTACAGAAACCCATTAGAGCCTTATAACTGGTATATTAGATTCAGAATGTATATGTAGTCTCCAGAGGTCCACAGAAGCTGGACACTGATGATGGTCTATAATCAAGACAGATCGAGGTCTGTAGTGATGAGGATAGTGAAGGTGGTCAAAAAGTCTGGTCTTTCAACTGTTTCCATCTGGCTAAGGGAGGATCCGGGCATGCACAAATAGACTATAAACAGTTAACAAGCCATCAGACTCTTAACCAGTCAGTGACAGCATATTTTACACAGCCATCTTTTTGCACACCACTTTGCATGTTGCATGCTTAGTATGTACACAACCCACCCATATTTATGTATATTTTTGGTATCACTTGGTATTTTGTGTAATTTTGTAATATACTGAAAGTTTCTTTTTTGAACTGGGTATATTTTGTATTTGCATTTGTATATTTTCTTTAGTAGATATTATCTGTTAATATACACTGATCAGCCATAACATTAAAACCACTGACAGGTGAAGTGAATACCTGATTATCTCGTTACAGTGGCACCTGTCAAGGGGTGGGATATATTAGGCAGCAAGTGAACAGTCAGTTCTCAAAGTTGATGTGTTGGAAGCAGGAAAAATGGGCAAGCGTAAGGATCTGAGTGACTTTGACAAGCACCAAATTGTGATGGCTAGACGACTGAGTCAGAGCATCTCCAAAACTGCAGGTCTTGTGGGGTGTTCCTGGTATGCAGTGGTTAGTACCTACCAAAAGTGGTCCATTGAAGGACAACCGGTGAACCGGCAACAGGGTCATGGGCTCCCAAAGCTCACTGATGCGCGTGGCGAGCAAAGGCCCATCTGATCCGATCCCACAGAAGAGCTACTGTAGCACAAACTGCTGAAAAAGTTAATGCTGGCTCTGATGGAAAGGAGTCAGAACACACAGTGCAGCTTGCTATGTATGGGACTGCGTAGCTGCAGACCGGTCAGAGAGCCCATGCTGACCCTATCCACCACCGAAAGCTCTTACAATGGGCACGTGAGCATCAGAACTGGACCATGGAGCAATGGAAGAAGGTGGCCTGGTCTGACGAATCATGTTTTCTTTTACATCATGTGGATGGCCGGGTGCGTGTGTCGCTTACCTGGGGAAGAGATGGCACCAGGATGCGCTATGGGAAGAAGGCAAGCCGGCGGAGGCAGTGTGATGCATTGGGCAATGTTCTGCTGGGAAACCTCGGGTCCTGGCATTCATGTGGATGTTACTTTGACACGTACCACCTACCTAAACATTGTTGCAGACCAAGTTACACCCCTTCATGGCAACGGTATTCCCTAATGGCACTGGCCTCTTTCAGCAGGATAATGCTCCCTGCCACACTGCAGAAACTGTTCAGGAATGGTTTGAGGAACATGACGAAGAGTTCAAGGTGTTGACTTGGCCTCCAATTTCCCCAGATCTCAATCTGATCGAGCATCTGTGGGACGTGCTGGACAAACAAGTCCGATCCATGGAGGCCCCACCTCGCAGCTTACAGGACTTAAAGGATCTGCTGCTAACGTCTTGGTGCCAGATACCACAGCACACCTTCAGAGGTCTTGTGGAGTCCATGCCTCGACTGATCAGAGCTGTTTTGACAGCACAAGTGGGACCTACGCAAGCTTAGGCAGGTAGTTTTAATGTTATGGCTGATTGGTATATGTTCAGTATTTGTTAGTGGAGCTACCATAAGAATTTCAATGTGCAGTTTTGCATGTGTCAACTGTGCAAATGACAAATAAAAGACTTTCGAATTTTGAAAGCTGGAAGATCACATGGTTGAAGCCAATACCTTGAACATCTATTAAGTCCAACAGTGAAGGCTTTCCACATCCATCCACCCTTTTCTATTGGAGCAAGCACAGATCAGCATGGCCACTGTGTTCAGCTAAACGAAAGCATTATATGAAGGGGACTTATAACATAATCACCCAAATTAATCACCTCCAATCAGCAAGACAGATCTTCACCTTCATTTGAGGTAATGAAAGCAGCCAAAACAGCTGGATGGAAAATGAGCTCTTTCTCCAGCCTCGGTGTTAACGGGGGACAAACAGGGAAGCTGCCTCACGCCAGGAAGGTTCAGTAATCCACCAACATGCAGAATAATAATGCCATCTGAGATAGGTCCCTTTCATCAAACTGTGATGTTTAGAAATGTCAGCCTATGCATCATTTGCAGCACATTAGATAAGTGAATATTTCCCCTTTTTCTTAAATGATTTAGTCTGCTGTGTTTATACAGTACGAGCTTCCTCACATATTGAAAATTTTTAGGCTAATTACAGACATTTTCTTGTGTATAAAGAGTCTGTGGCTGTTAGATTCTTTCATTTGTGCTCAGATGTCACATAAGTCAGGTGCTCAATAAAGAAGGAAAAATATGTTTGTCTGTATTTGTGTGTATTTGTGTGTGTGTGTGTATGTGTGTTGTACACCGTACCTGTCTGCGTGCCCTGCCGTCTCTGCCTTCACTGGGTGAACGTGACAAGCGTGTGTCGTGTCTGTTGTGAGGATGATGATGGTACTCTCGCTCTCTCTCATACCGCTCTTTCTCCACTGAGCTATGGTGGTGATGATGATGATGATGATGGTGGTGGTGATGATGTCGCCGGTCTTTGGCTCTTCCTCTCTCTCGCTCTCGCTCTTTAGGAGGAAGTTCACCTGACTGTGTGGTGGTACTGAGATCAGTACCCAGCCCTGACAGAAAAAAGAATGAAAGTCATCCCTCTTAAATAACACACATGTGTATGTGTGTGTATATGTGTGTGTGTGTATGTGTGTGTGTGTGTGTGTGTGAGACCTGTATCAGCGTCTGTGTAGCGAGTCAGTGATCTCTCGGAGGTGCGGTGATTTCTTTCCCTCTCTCTTTCTCTCTCTCTCCTCCTTCTCCCATGTCTAGGCCCCTCCTCTGACTCCACCCTCTCCAGAGAGTAATCATCCAATCGCAGGCCTCGACCTGAACGCCCGTGAACCAAAGAGGATGTAGAACGCCTCAATGGACTCACATCAGAAATGGTCTTCAGAAGGACAGAGAAGGAGAGAGACACGAGAAAAGGACGAGAGACAGACAGACAGAAAGAGAGACAGAGAGAGACAGGAAAGTGAGACTTAAGTGTTTCTGTGAAAGCAGTTTCAAAGCAGTCAAAAGTGTGTGTGTTTCTAAGTACTATAGACTCCTTCCTCACTGTTTCTCTCTCTCTCTCACACACACACACACACACCTCATGAAACAATGAGGCCACACTCAAGTAGCTTGTAGAAGACCACTGCTCAATACCATGCAATATTGCCATGCTACAATATACAGATGGACAGAGAGAGAGACAGAGAGAGAGATAGAGGCAGAGACAGAGAGATAGACAGACAGGTACATACACTGAGGTTACTTCCTCGAAGTTTGTTTCTCCGTTGCTGAAGAACAATGCAGAGTAGGACAAACAAACACACACGCACATAGACAGACAGACAGAAGTGGGGAAGAAAGAGGGATGGTTAGAAGACAGGAATAAACCTGTGTAAGATTTAACAAAGCAGGGAAGGAAAGGTTTTACACACACACACACACGCACACACAATCAATAGATATACACTGGATGCCAATTTTTTTGTCGTTTCAAGGGGTAGCTGGGGTGTATGTGGGCAGGGAAGGTGGGTATTGTTGTGGTATTGGGGTATTGGGGAGGTAGCAGTGATGACTTCATGAATATTTTCAATGGAAAAATTGAAAATATCAGGCAAAAAATTCAGACTATTAATTTAAAACCGGACAGTTTTATAACTAACCCTGTAGATAATAATATAATGATATCAGATCAACGATTAGAATGTTTTACTCCCATCTGAGAGACCGAACTAATTTCACTAATTTCCTCATCAAAATCATCAACTTGTGTACTAAATCCCTTACCTACATGTTTCTTCAAACAGATACTACCAGAAGTTAAAAATAATCAGTTCTTCCCTTAGCATTGGCTATGTACCTAAATCTTTTAAACTAGCAGTTATCAAACCCCTGATTAAAAAACCTGACCTCGACCCCTGTCAGCTGTCTAACTATAGGCCAATATCAAACCTCCCTTTATCTCCAAGGTCCTAGAAAAGGATGTAGCACAGCAGCTATGCTTATACTTACATAGGAATAACATTCATGAAATGTATCAGTCAGGATTTAGGCCTCATCATAGCACAGAGACAGCGCTGGTTAAAGTGGTAAATGACTTACTACTGGCCTCTGATCAGGGTTGTGTCTCCTTGCTGGTGCTGCTTGACCTTAGTGCAGCTTTTGATACCATTGATCATGCTATTCTCCTCAATAGACTAGAA
>CM040478.1:19506265-19534304 GCA_022758105.1 Pangasianodon gigas | reverse complement strand
CGGGGCTCAGACACAGTCTCAGTGTTTAAGTCTAGGCTGAAAACATATTTGTTTAGTCAAGCCTTTTGTGAATAGTTTTCTTAGGTACAGGGGCAGGTCTGGAGGGTTCACAGGCATAGAGTGTTGTGGTGAACTGGGATGTTTGGATGCTGTCGCCCCCCCACTCTCACACGTTCACTCAGGTTTGTTGACGGTGGAGAGGCTGCCGCTTTATGTCCCAGGACTCGCTCATGTCTGTGTTAGCTTCTGGCTAACTGTGTATGTGTGTGTGTGTGAGGGAGAGAGAGAGAGAGAGATGTTTTACATGGCATACAATGCATCAATCATGGCGTGTTCATTGTGTGAGGTCTGCTAATTGGTAATCCCAAACTTTTTCGTACTCAAAGTGACCACATGGAGCGCAGGACATACGGTACAGTGACAGTTTGATGACGGCGACTCACACTTTGAAGTAAATTCAAATCAATTAAATTTTATTTATATTGCACGTTTAACAATGGACATTGTCACAGCTTTACAGAAATCCAGATATAAAATTTAAATAAAAATTTTAAATTTATCCCAAATGAGCATGCCAGATTAATCTTGAATGTTAAGATGAATCAGGTTCCATAGTTTGTCACTGTCATCACCAACCATTTTTAACAGCCAAGGAGGTATACTGTAATTAGCAAACATTAGCATTGCCTAGCTAAGGAAAATTAAGAGGAACCGGGTGCATGAACACTTAATCATATTTCACAGCGTAAACAGAACAGAAAAAAAAGAAAAAAGTGAGAAAAGTAAGCATACTTATTAGCCATATGTCCTAGGCCTGTTATCTGTTGAATTAAATAATTATTTTCTGTCGTTGGAGATTTGTACAGTTTGTAGACTGTGTGTTTGATATGAATAAGTGTCATTAAACTTCCAATTCCAAGTTAAAATATCTCACTTCCAGTTTTTAATAAATCACACCCCGGACATGTGTATATACTGTATCTCGAGTCACAAAGAAAGTGGAGATGTTTATATTTTTAGTTTCTACTGCCAGAAATTACATGTGTGTGTGGGTATGTGTGTGTGTGTGGGTGTGTGTTATACCATGTTTATGGGTTACTGTGTTAACATGTGCGTTACTGCATGTTAAATGTTTTAGCATGTGAGTGTGTAAAGACTGTATTAGTGTTTATTAGTGCTTTAGCATGTTAAAATGTGAGCAAATTAGTGTGCCACCCCACACACACACACACATAAAATGACCACACACTGTACCTATCTTTAGACTATAAATATCTGCTGATGCCTTTGATGATGAAAATGACATGCAAGCAGCCTAATGTGAGCATATTAGCATATTAGAATACCAAACATATATATAGAGTTTGGTATTAGCATTAAAGCATTGGGAAAGTAAAGAACTGGCAAAAGAAGGGATGAAGTGATAGAGAGATGGAGGAATGGAAGGATGAGTGAAGGATGGAATGATGCTCACTTGGTGATGTAGTGGGAGGCGGGGCATGGAGACAGTCCTCCCTTCCAGTGGTAGTGATGTGTCAGTGTCGGAGTGAACAGGCATCGTTCTCATTTCTACTGTCTGAAAAACACAAGAGTGAAAGAATGTGGAACACACACACACACACACACACACTCCACCTGCACTCTGAACCTGACTCAGCACCCTGCAGTCTTGACTGAAACCATGAGCCATGCAGCAGATTCATACTAGAGCTTAACACTCTAATATGTGTGTGTGTGTGTGTGTGGACAGTGCATTTTTATGTGTGGACAGTGTGTGCAGCAGCCTGCAGGGTGGCGCTATAGCAACATAGCAACACAGGAGAGAGACAGACAGAGAGAGAGAGAAAAAGACAGAAACTAAGAGAGCAAGACAGACAGAGACAGACAAAGAGAGAGAGAGAGAGAGAGAGAGAGAGAGAGAAATAGAGACAGAGAGAGACAGACAGCAAAGATAGACAGAAACACAGAGAGAAAGAGACAGGCTTAAGCGCAAGCGAACCACAATTAGCACAGAAATGCCAGAGGAAAGTGCAAGTTCTTGCAGTGGGTGGAGTTAAGGTCTCTGAAGTGGGAGGGGCTTCTACACTGCTCACTGATGGAATTACCTGTGTGTTGTGTCGGTTTTCCTGCTGATGGTATGGTGAGTCTGTGCTCCAGTTCTCATCAGCAGATTTCTGGAAGATCTGAGAACGAGGAGTTACCCAGGATTCAACAGGACTGAAAAAGACATGACACACCACATCAGAGAGTGAGACAGAGAGAGACACACAGAGGGAGTGAGACAGAGAGAGAGACAAAGGGAGAGACAGAAAGACAGTGAGAGAAAGACAGAGAGTGACACAGAGACAGAGTGAGACAGAAAGACAGAGAGACAGCGAGAGAGAACTGGTGATTTTTAACTCACAGATTGTCATGGTTTTCCTGTGGGGCCTCCTTGACCCCATGACCTCCATTGACCTCATTGATCTCGTGACCTTTGTCCTGACTAGTGTTCGGCTCCATGCGCTGAAACATTAATGGTGTTCGGTTCTGTGTGTGACACAACATGGCTGACAATCAGGGTCATACACAGAATTCACCAGTGGCTCAACAGAAGAGCATCATGGGAAGTGGAATCTGCTCTGTTTAATCCATTCTGTACATCGCTAACATGTCACACTGAGTATCATCATTATCACAACCATCATTATCACAATCATGCTCATCATCATCATCACCATCATCATCACCATCACAATTGCCATCATCATCATCACCATAATCACCATCATCATCACCATCACAATCGCCATCATCATCATCATCATCATCACCATCATCATCATCAGCACCACTATCACTGTTAACATGCTGCACACTACATTATTAATGTTATGCTAACAGGGGTTGGGAAAATGACCCCAAATGGACATTATGAACTTTCTGCAACCCCAAACCTTTACCACCCGACATTTTTTTTCCAGATTTATGATATAGGACTACTGGAATGGTTGATCATTTTATTATGTCAGTAAAATACATATGTCTAATGCAAGAGACTAAAAACCAAAGTAATACTCCTCACACTGATTTACCAGTCTTGTGGGAAGTGTTGTGTTGTTACAGGGAAATAATCCATGCCAGGCTGGCGTCATATGGCCTAACGTAAAGAGGAGCCTGCTTTATACCTGAAGCATGATTTTGCGTGAGTGTGCAGAAGCAGCGGTAATGTGTTTGGCATTATTATTCACACATTCACTGCATATCTGATCGTATGTGCATCCAGAAGATTAAAAAGTGATATACACTAGATGGCATGTTAGAGCCAAAACATCCCTGTCCACCAGGTTTCCAAGTCGAACTGTAAACTGTTTAGCACAGCAATATTAAAAACACTGACGAGCTCTGACTTTCTTAAAACTTTCCGTTGTCATAATGAGTCTTGTTATAGGCTGCATCTCAAATCCATTACTTTCAAAAGTATTTACTAAGCTTAAAAAAATCGAGAATGCTGGTACTGGCCCAGAATAGGACATAAGTATTTGATTTGAGTCACAACTGTGAATTTGAATTTTTTTTTTTTTGAGTGAACTACACTAGCGTAGTGTCAGGATAGTGAAAAAGAGTATAGCACATATTAATTTAAATGTGGCTTATCTGAATGTGACTCCCAGTAATATTTTTTATATTAATTTGTAAAATAATTGAATGAAACAAAACAGGAGATTTTGAGTTTCTCTCACTACTCTTTCTGTAAATGAAGCGAACCCAACCAAATTATTGCCACTATTACTAATACACTAATACTGTTACAATTATGCTGTTACACTAATACTGATAGACTAATGCTGTTACATTAATACTATCACAGTTATACTGTTTATACTATTGCTGTTACACTAGGGTTAGGGTTAACCCTAACCCTTACCCTAACCCTACTGTTGCATTAATACTATTACACTAATAAGCCCTTCTGCCTAAATGACTATCATCCTGTAGTCTTAACATTGCTTGTCATGAAGATTTTTGAGAGACCCAATAGGTCTACTGAGGACACGATCTCTCACGTCCTACACACCACCCTCACCCCCACTGACAGCAACAAAGGGAACTATGTGAGGCTGCTGTTTATAGACTATAGCTCAGCCTTCAATACCATATTCCCACACAGGTTGGCCTCCAAGCTCAGGGACCTTGGACTTAATGCCCCCCTCTGTGACTGGGCTCTGGACTTAATCACAGGTAGACCCCAGGTAGTGAGAGTGGGCCACTTTACCTCCAAACCATCACCCTGAGCTCTGGAGCCCCACAAGGCTGTGTCCTGAGCCCCCTGCTCTACACTCTCTACACACACGACTGTGTGTCCTCTCACAACTCCACTTCTATCGGCAAGGTTGCTGATGACACAGTGGTTATGGACCTCATCTCCAACAACGATGAGGCTGCCTACCTTGACGAGGTGGGGAAACTCATAGCTTGGTGCCAGGCTAACGCTCTCTCTCTGAACGTCAGTAAAACCAAGGAGCTAGTCATGGACTTCAGGAAGAGGCAATGGCAGAACTACACCCTACTCGAGATCGGCAGGACCCCGTGGAGAGAGTGAGCAGCTTCAGGTACCTTGGAGTACACATCTCTGAGGACCTGACCTGGACTCGTCACATTCAAGCTCAGGTGAACAAAGCCAGACGGCGGTTGTACCATCTGAGACTGCTGAGGAAATTCCCCCAGTCTCCCCAGTGATCCTGGAAACTTTCTACACTGGGGCCATGGAATTTTTACTAACTCAGTGCATCTCAGCATGGTAAAGTAACTGCTCAACCCAGGACCGCAAAGCCCTGCAGAGAGCAGTGCGTTTACCAGAGCGCATCTCCAGGTCTGCTCTCCCCTCTTTGCACGACATCTACACCAGATGATGCAGTACAAGAGCTGCTAAAATCATCAGGGACTCCACCCACCCCAGTAACTGTCTGTTCAGCCTGCTGCAATCAGGCAGGTGCTTCCGTAGTCTGATGGCTAAAACTGAGAGGCTCAGGAGGAGCTTCTTCCTTCAGGCCATCAGACTCCTCAACACGGACATGTCCACCATACAGACTCCTTAGGATTCCACAAGGACTCTACAGTCACTCTGCACTCCACTGTCACTCCGCACACTGCACTTTCTGAGTTACTTTGTGTTGTTACTACATGTAACATACTGCGTATTTTGTACATCCCTTTTGCACATTCCTGTACATATACTGCATATTTCATATTTCTTATCCTATTTCTTATTGTTTCTAATGCGTTTCTGATTTTTAAAATTTAACTTTGAGTTAGTATTTAATGCACAGTCTAAAGAGGAGTAGGCCAGGTTTCCATTTCACTGCAAGTGAAAATCTTGTATGTTGAAAATCTTGCTGTTACATTAATACTGTTACATTAATACTGTTACACTAATGCTATTACATTAAATATTGCTGCACTAATACTGTTGCACTAATACTGTCATCCCAACACTGTTACACAAATACTGTTATAATTATACTACAGTAATGCTGTTAAATTAATACTACTACATTCATGCTGTTACATTAATATTGTTGCACTAAGGCTGACACACTAAAGCTGTCACATTAATGCTGTTACGATAATGCTGTAACAATAATGCTGTTACACTAATACTACTGCATTAATGCTGTTACGATAATGCTGTAACAATAATGCTGTTACACTAATACTACTGCATTAATGCTGTTACGATAATGCTGTTACACTAATACTACTGCATTAATGCTGTTACGATAATGCTGTTACACTAATACTACTGCATTAATGCTGTTACAATAATGCTGTTACATTAACACTGTTACACTAATACTACTGCATTAAAGCTGTTACATTAATACTGTTACACTAATACTACTGCATTAATGCTGTTACATTAATACTTTTACATTAACACTGTTACACTAATGCTTTTACATTAATATTGGTACACTAATACTACTGCATTAATGCTGTTACATTAATATTGTTGCTATGTGATCAGTGCTACATATTGACTAGTGCTACATAGTAATGTTGGTGTTTGGTGATTGACCATCATGTTTTTGTATTGGGGTGGTGTTTGGTGACGGTGTTTGTGTTTTGTGGTGGTGTTTGGTGATGGTGTTTGTGTTCATGTTTAGTGTTGGTGTTCATGTTGAGTGTTTGATGATGGTGTTTCTGTTCATATTTGGCATTTGGAGATGGTGTTTGTATTGGAAATGGTGTTTGTGTTCATATTTGGTGATGGTGTTTTTTGGTGGTGTTTGGTGATTGGTCATACCTGTTCTTCTCGGAGCGCCTGCAGTTTCTTGGCTTTACTCTGTCTGTAATACTCCATAATCATCATGGCAGCATAGATCTTCCCCACTGTCAGGTCTGTAGCTGCTGAGAGGACGCAAAAGTTACCTGCACAATTAGAGCGGGTTCAAATGGACCCTCGCCTGGGGGGGAAGGCTGGTGGAGTGGGGAGCATGGGAATGGGAGGCAAAATACAACACAGTACAAAACACACACAACAAAGAAAAACACACACAATAATACACAACTTCACACAACAGTTAAACCTGGTCTTCAACTGTAAAGGGGTCTGACCTTCAATCTGATATTTACAGTCCAAAATCAGGTTTAAGCTTGACTCACACAGAGGCACTAAACACACACATTACACATTAGAAACAACAACACAGTGACACCACTTACAGTAACACATTACAGACACAAAAGCATGAAGGACACAGAGCCAATTGTCTTTTCACAGGCAGATGCTTTTCTAGGAACAGTGTCATATCTGTAACTCTTGAAATTACTTCTGATAGAATAATAATTCCACAGTAACCGTGAGCAGGAGAACATGCTTACTGAAGATGAATAAATGAATATTTCTTAAAAGAGCTCCAAAGTTTGTCTAAACTCTTTAGCAGAGTGTGAAAGAAAAACATGACATAAAGCTGTAATTTTTTTTTTATGTTTGCAGTAGGATTTAATCTCTTATTAGTGCATATAGTGCTATTATCAAAAATCCATAATGACTAAAATTAACTAGTATAGAGTTTACAAAGTGACTGACATGCAAGATATAAAACATGGACCTGTGTAAAGATACGCTTTTTTTTCACTGCAGCTGTATGTAATGTTATATTTCAAGATGTTTTACTGGAGTGAAAAGACTTCTATAGAGAATTCATTCATCTATAGTAAAGCACCCACTGATAACAGACAGAGAGAGAATGACAGAGAGAGATAAAGAGAGAGAGAGTCCTGGCCAGGAGGCCCACCAGTAGGCAGCCAATGTCCAGATAAGCATTACAACTGTCATGACTGGACCAAAACAATGCACAGAGAGGATAAGGGGCATGAACATGAACGACATCTGCACGTCTCCACAGCCACTGCTGAAGTGATGAACATCAGTTCTGAGGAAACAAAATCTCATGTCTCAAAACACCAGTGATGTCTCCTCCTACAGCCTCCTCAATCCTAGAGCTCTTCACAGGCCATGTTCCCCTTCACAGAGCCCCTAATAGGCCATGCTCCTCTCCCAGAGCCCCTCATAGGTAATGTTCCTCTTCCAGAGCGCCTCACAAGTCATGTTGCTCTACCAGAGCCCCTCACAGGCCATGTTCCTCTCCCAGCGTCTCTCACAGGCCATGTTCCTCACCCAGAGTCAATCACAATCTATTTTTATTTGGATTCCCTTCCCAGTCCCTCATAGTCCCTGTTTCTAAGACAGAGTTCCTTACAGTCACTGACTGTCTCCTAGAATCCCTGCTAGACCCCGTTTCTTTCTCATGGTTCCTCATAATCCCTGTTCTTATTACTCTCAGGCTCTGGACATCCATCAGAGCATTTCTGAGGCCCACAGAAGTAGGAGATGGGAAACAAGGTCAAACATGTATGTCCACTGAAAAAATCTCTATGGGGGAACTGTACCTGTTAGGACTGCTTATATAAAGACGGGTCTGGCTGTTTGCTATGTAGTCAAGTGTCTACAGTGTGGTCTGCCATTTCATTCTGTAACTCTGAAGACTAGCTCTCTTGGCTTTGCTTCTTGCTTTGTGATCTTTCTCCACTGTGCAGTTCTCTGAATTTCTCTTATGTCTTATTTGAGTCCTCTCCCTGTCTTCCTGCAGCTGTGCTCACCTGCCTTATGGACAGAGGTTAACAGAAGGTTGAAAAAAGGTTAAGGGGAGGGAGTTTGCCTGATCAGTGGATGCAGAGCAGTGATTGGTCAGCTGAAAGAAGCTCCTCTGATGAGTTTTGATCGGATTGGTTGATTCTGTACAAACCTACTATAACTTACACTTGTGTGGTGTGACCAGCAGGTCCAGCTGCTTCTGGGACAGATTCGGCCAAATTGCTATCATCTCCTTTCGTAGCTCCGCATCCATCTGGTGTTTATCAGCTCCACCTACATGCACGCACACACACACACACACGTATAGATAAAGGTAAAGGCAAACAGATATAAATAGAGATGTACATGAATGTTTCATACCTTTAGCGATCTTGATATCAAGTGCAGTACGAATTAATGCCATCAGTGTGGAGTTGAAATGTACCGTGTTGTCATCAGCAACAGGCAAATCCATACGCAACAGTCTCTGTGGAGCCAATCAGGGAGGTTTAGAGTCTGTAGTATGGCATTTAAACCTCCAATCAAATAAATTCAAAAAGGTGGAGGGAGCTCCTCTGCTGAAAGAGCAAAACAAATTTTTTACACTGCCTAAAAGTAGCTAAATGTATTATTAAATTATTAAATTCTTTAGATCAGAAATGTTTATTCTGTAAATTGTAACTGATTCATAGAGATGGACTCCACAGAGAAACAGAAATGTATAATAGGAATCTGTGAGAGTGTAACCACCCAAAAGATGCTCATTTTCATTTTGGGTAACATGTGTATGACTAGTTTAGCATGCATGCTCTTAAAACCGTGGTGTCTTAGGGACTAAGGCCGCATTCATGAGCACATTTTGGCCTAATATGCTTTACTGATTCATTGTAGAGAGATCCTGATGTTTTATGCCCCACATGAAAAAGCATGTGACCATTTCCTCACCTGTCATAAATGATAAACAACCGAGCCATGCTGTGGTTCCCGCTGTTCCTCCACAATGTGTTCTCATTGAAACCAATGGCAAGGAGAGAATAAAGTGTCCCCATGAATGTAGCCTAACTGTTGCTAACAATGTTAGCATGCTTATCTATGAGATATTACTCTTTCATTCTCTCGGCCAATGAGGACACACTCTACTGGACCTAGTGAAAAATGATGGCATCTGGTTGGATAAACATAAACAGATCTTAAACTTAGACCATGTTCTGAATGAAGGTTTTAATTTGGCGCTCTCACAGATCAAACAAGGACAATAAAGTTCATGTTGAATCATTGAAATAAAGCTCCGCCCCTGCTGCTGCTCAGAGCTCCCCCTACCACTCAGAGGTGTTCATTACAACCTCAACATTTAAACTGAACGAATGAAACAGAGTTGAAGAACAAAGTTTTCTAGACCTCAGGTTTCATTCGTTGAATTTACCTTTAAACACGAGCGTCAGCCGTTCATTTACAAACCATGACACAGCGTTAGTGAGTGTGTAAGAGTGTATGTGTGTGAGAGTGTGTGTGTGTGTTCTTCAAGGCCTTTCTCATTCATGATCATTCCAGCGCAAGCTGCAGCTCTAACACTTGCCATGCAGTGATTCATGCAGCGACCCCCCGTGACCCCATGATCCTTTGTGATCCCTGTGTGACCCTGAACATGCAGCATGCTCATGCATCCCTGACAACCCAAAGCCCTACCCTCCCACCCCAGCCTTACCCCGCGACCACGCCCCACGGCCCCGCCCCACGGCCCCGCCCCACAGCACAAGCAGCCACGCACAGAGAGGACCATTTATCACTTCATCTTTGTTCTCGTTGGCTGATCACTGGGTTTTATCGATTGTGGCTCTGTTTTATTCCGTCACTGATTATTTGTTCAAACTAATTTATATTCTTTTATTATTTCCAGATTTTTCTGATCTCTCGATGCAGGACAGGTGCGTTTTGACTAAAGTTCAGAGGTTCAGACTGTCGTTCCCTATGGAGTGAGCTTGTTAGAGCAGGAGAAGGAGTGTGTTAGAGTTGTTAGTTTACTCCAGACTGGAAGGCCATGAGATGGTTCACAGACAAAAATAATGAAAGAGCAAACAGGGGTTTGTGCTGAACAAAGGATGGGAATTAACAGAACAGAGTGAGAGAGAAATGAGAAGAAAAAAGTTAAGAGAAGATGAAGATGTGAAACAGAACCATGAGTTTGAGCATCTACCATCACACATCCGTAACCTGAGAGACGGACAACAAACAAATTTCATAAAGATTCATTTAAACAAAACAAACTCAGACTCTGAGACAACCAGTGAGAGACAGACAGACAGAAATTGAGAGGCAGAGTGAGAGAGAGAGACAGAGAAACAAAGATACATTGAGAGAGACAGACAGAGAGAGAGAGAGAGAGAGAGAGAGAGCAAATGAAAAGACATGGTTTCAGCACAGATGAGAGGCAGAAAGGGGCGGGGGTACAGCAATAATGGGTGGGGCTTATGGAGGGGAACTGCATTGACAATCAGACAGACAAATAAATAAATAAATAAATAAATAAATAAATAAATAAATAAAATTGTTGTTAATAAGGAAATTAATAAGGCGGGAAAAAAAACAAAAACGTGACTGAGACCTGCAGCTGATCTCATTTATCTCATCTACACACACTGAACGGTGTGTGTGTGTGAGTGTGTGTGGGTGTGTGTGTGTGGGTGTGTGTGTGTGAGCTGGCTAACACTTCCACAGAACACACCAGCACTAAGAGCTCTAACCTTGTACGCCACGCGAGCAGGGCAGCGCTTCCCGAGGCCCAGCGGTGGGCACATGTGGCGCAGCATCACATACAAATCACTGAAACTGATCCTGCCACTGCACACACGCGCACACACACATACACACACACACGCAACCAACGCAAAATCAACAAAAAGCACAACACAACAAAAAAGAAATAAATCAAACGGAATGGGGCAGGACAGCATGGGTCACAACGCCAAACAAAAAAAAAAGAAAAAACACACAGGTTATTGGATTGGTCATGGGGTGGAAAGTATGTGTGTGTTCTGAGCTGGCTTGGGGTGTGCTTGTGTGTGTGTGTGTGTGTGTATATGTGTGTGTGTGTGTGTGTATGGAGGTGTGTGGGTTTAAATTCCTAATAAAAAATCAGAGGGAGTGTTCTATGAGATGGGAGAGAGTTCACATAGAACTGCAGCGCCACTTCAAACAGGCAGGAGAAGCAGCGATGCATGAATTCGGTGTTAATTATAAATAATCACGTCAATGCAGTTTCAGTCGTCGCCCCTCGAGGAAAAACAAGAACAATGCACGCAAGGCCTCGATCCGCAGCAAGCAGAAACACACAACAACATGGCTGTGGTCTTTATCTTTTTCATCCGCTTGGTCGTGTTGCAGTGCGTTTCACATGCGTCTTCATTGCTCATGATCATTCCAGCACAAGCTACAGCTCCGACAGTGACCCCGTGACCCCTGTGTGACCCCTGTGACCCCGATCTCTGACTCTTGCAGACATAGCGAGGTCACAAGGGTCATGGGGTCGCTGCAGGAGCCGCTGCGTTATGGTGACTCGTCTGCATTGTCCTGCACATTCTCGTTTTCATATCAGAATGCAGCGAAATGGTGAAAAGGGAAAGAAACTGTGAAGGAAAGAGAAAAGAAATGAAATAAAAAGAAAAGCGATGTTCATTCCAGTCTCCATGGCGAGCAGTGCTGAGATTTTGGTTTGGACGTCCGAACCTTGCAGGCGACCCTATGAGGACATTTCTTTCCTAATCCGAGTGGGGGGTCGATAACTCGCAATAAACTGTACATATCCTTATAATGAATACGTCCACTGCAAGAAAAACACACGCAGGTTAGAGACAGAGAGAGAGAGAGAGAGAGAGAGAGAGATAAAGACTGAAAGATACAGAGAAAGAGAGAGAAACAGAAGGAGAGAGACTCAGACAGAGAGAAAAACAAAGAGAGAGCAGGAGGAAAAAAGAACAAAAGCACACACACAAACTCTTAGTTTATTTGTGTGTGTGTGTGTGTGTGTGTGCTTTTTTCCTTCATAACACATTCAATAACACGTTCTTGCTCCTCACCTGATTCTGTCGTTCAGTGTGTTATGTGTGTTATGTGATTTTCCGTGGAGAAGATTCTGTGCCAGACAGAAAAGCAATCACACCAGTGGAAAAATGTGAATTGCAATACACACACGGTATTGCTTTTCATTTGCGACATGAGGACAACGTGCAGCACCAAAAATCAAAACCTTCACTTCATTGCTCTTATGTTGCTTGATCAGCAGGGGACTGCTTTCTAAGAATGAACCCCTTGACCCCTCAACATCAAGGCCTCTCCTGCATATATTATGCGTACTCTAATAGACCCTACTCTACTAGATCATGTCCTTTTCCCTCTTCTTCACTTATTCCCATGAATTTAAGAGTAAGTCTACGCAAGCAGCCCTCAAGATCATTGACTTTTCCACAAAGAGTTATTTACAGTGCACAGTTCACCACAGACTGCCTCCATTTCATACATGTCTGAGTCCAATTTATTCAACACAGTTCCTCAACTTTGTTCTTCACTCCTGCCTACTCAAACTGTAGTTTAGCCAGAGTAGAGTCACGGGCATCCAAACAGGTATTAATAGACAGTTTGGTGCCTTCAGTCAGTCTTTTCAGATCGTTGCCTTTGTTTTCAATTGTTGTAAGTATAGACTCGAGAAACAGGATTGCCAGCGGGCATGCCATCTTTATTGGCCATCATTTTTTGACTTTCTGAGTGAGTAGCGTGTTGACATTCAGTTTCTGCACTTGATACCAGTCTTGGTAACTTAAAAACATATAAAGACAGACTAATTATATCACAGTTTAAACCAAAAAGACAATGAATTGGAGAAGAGCCCAAAAAGTGCAACAATTCCATTTGCCACACATATGCACTCCCCCACTTCCAGCTTGTTTCTGAGCATCAAAGTGCTTCAGGGTCAAATTTGGATTCATATTAAATGGATTAAGCCTGATTTATATTTGCTGTTACATGTGTGTGTATGCAAGATGGCTGCCGCGTGTATCCTGCGGTCATTTGTCATTTGTTTAGTCCTCAACTGACTAAACAAACTAACACTGTATCTCAAATTGCATAGTTATGTACTGTTCTAGACTGTTATTGAGTATTAACACTAATACTGGTTTTCCTATTACAGTTAGGGTTTGAATTTTAAAAACCGCTTAACCTACTGTTTTGAGTACCACTCCTGGACTTTCTAGATTAGTAAACACTTTTAAATGTAAGGTCAGAGTTTCTGATTTGAGAGGCAGCCCAATGACAACAATCACACGCACTGCAGAAAGTTTTAAAGAGAGGCAGAGCACATCAGTCTGTTTAACATTGCTGTGCATAAAATCACTAACCTTACAGTTTGACTTCAAAACCAGATGGACAGAGATGCTTTGCCTCTGATGTGCCACCTAGTGGACACCACATTTATTCCTCCAGATGTACATAAGATGCATCTTTGGTAGCTGCTGAAAGTGAAGTATATATGCACCTTTACACTTGCAACTACATCTGTCTCCAACTAAGTTTGTGACAGCATGGCTGTAATCAGAGAAAGAGAGAAGGATCTGAACGCATCATTTTCCAGGAGGTGTTGCGGCCCATGCAAAGGAAAGTCCTTTAAAATTTTATTACCCTTCATATTTTTTTCCTTGGTGTGATTGCTTTTCTATCTGACATGGAATCTTCTTCTAGGTTTAAATGAGATTTAAACCAGGTCATAGAAAGTATTTATAAATGCATTAACACTGAGCTGATGAAGTGTAAAAGCAGTGTGTTCAGTGTTTGTGGTACTGCAGGAGTCAGGCCTCAAGCATCGCAATAGAAAATAATGCTCTGTCACTTTGTGAATTGTGAGTTTGCTGAGAAATAAAATGTGGCGGTCTTCTCAACATCCGTTAAGATCTACAAGATGAAGAGGTTCCTTCACAAGGTTTTTCACAAAGACCACAAGATCACAAGCTTTAGCAGAATTCACATATCTACATTAGAGATTCAAGTTACTTTATAAAGCTTCATGCTGATTCAAGCTACAACCTCATCAATATCTGAGAGTGGTTAGATTTGAAAAACAGCATTTCAGCCCCATCTTTGAAGATTATCAGTATGTACAATGCTATTTGGACAAACTAATGCACTCTTATACTTACAATCTTTGCTTAAGAAAGTTCTTTTGGACACGAAAGGGCATTTTGTAATTGTAAACAGTGATTTAGTGGTCCATGATTGAAAGAACATGTTTAGCAAAATTCAATCATCTGGATACCCTGCTTGATGAAAAGGGCCAATTTCATCAAACCACCAACTCTTTCCTTATGATTGACTCAGAGAAGTTAAAGATTGAGGAATAGAAGTTAAATCTTAATTGCTTCCCTCAAATATCCCCCATAAATCTTAACTGCTTCCCTCAACATATTTATTTCAGAAAACCTGAGCAGAAAAGAATGTAGCTAACAAAGATGGACTACAGGAAACTTTCCTTAAACCAAAAAAATCTTAGAATAGTAAAATGACTGAAGTACAGTAAGGCACCCTCTTTACTAGATTTGATTTTAAGATTTCATATCATTCAGGAGACAAGAACATGAAGGATAGTGACCATTCATGAATCTTTCATCTGGGGAACATCTCAGAGGAGCCAGAGATCTAGGATTCTGACAGTTTTGTGTGTGTGTGTGTGTGTGGAGGAAGGGTAGTGGAGTAGAACATCCTTCAGACTTTAACAAAGAGTTCAGAAAATAATGGATCAGCTCCTGAACGGGGCACTTACATTTGTACTTACATTTATAATTTCATTGCACTACCACAAAATCTTCATGTCCCTGTGGGCATATTGGTGCTATTACCTCTCTCTTCGCAATCCTGGTTAATTTAATTATATTAATGCGGTAAAAGCCCTTCAGATGATTATCACTGTACTGTGTATTATTGTTTCTGATGTCATTCTTAATTTACATCTCTTGTCTGGGCAGTCTGTATGGAGAAAATGGGGATCACTGTAAGGAAAAATTCCTCCTGTCTTATTTCCTGGGAAGTGTTGTTTAAGGAATTACTTCTCTGTTGTGAAACTTGAGGACTACTCCAGTTTTATAACCACAACACACACACTCTAAGAGCATCTACAGGCATTGTTTAACACTGAAAAACAGACACTGTCCTTCAGATCTGCAGAAACACTGGAGAGATGACTGTCATTTCAGCAATGACTTCAGTTGACCTGCATACAGCATCACATGGAGCAATTTAACGTGCCAAAATACAGGAAGTGTATTTTGCATGGGTGTGTATGCAGTGTGTAATGCAGTGAGTATGCAGTAGGAGGAGGGCAAAACTGAAGCCATGCAGACCTGAACCTGCACCAGGGGACATCATATTTTTATAAACTCTGACATCACCATGTACTGAGTGTCCTTCACATCCGTCACTCTCACATGTTTTCAGGCTGTATACCTCTGTTTCTCCATCTGAATTTTAGTCTTTTCTACTTTAATAATTTTTCCCTTTCTCTCTTTATCTGCTCTCTATTACTACCATCACATCTGTTAAATTGTTTTGTTCATTATTTTACTACGTTATGTTTGTGGTGTGGGTGTATAAAGTGTCACAAAATATAGGGGTGTGTGCATCCTGTTCACAAATCAACCTCACTGGCATTAAAATCCTGGACATGAAAATCCTGTAGAAATCCAATAAAAGGTATAGAAGTTTTTTATCTGCGAGTTCCAGCTTCAGTAAAAAGAAGCCGTGTGTGCTGGATGTGTAAAAGTGTTTGAGTGTGTTAGTCTCACCATGCCGCTGGGTCATACTCTGCCCAGATTCTGACGTATTCATCCAGATGGTGAGGGCCAAGAATTGATGAGTCACGGGTTAAATACTCAAAATTATCCATGATTACTGCTACAAACAGATTCAGCATCTATAACATATACAACACACACATTAATACAACACACACACAACACAAACACAAGTAAGCATGAGGGCCAGGTCTAAGTTACATATAAAGAAGCAAAGTGAGCATACTTAATGAACTACAGAATACTGAGGAGTGATTAAGCAGATGAAGAAAAATCAGAAGGATATACAGAGATGGAGTTACTGGACTGATGCGAGACCTTTACTCCCTGATACAACAGAGAAAAGTGGCTTAGAAACACACAGCACTGAAACAGGGGTCTTGTGGTGCAGAGCATGCCACTGAACACTGCATCTATGCCTTTAAATGCTGCTGGAATCAGGAGGCTCTGACACATGAGGTCTGGCATAGCAATCTGGGAAAGTTTGGTGTGTAAATATAATGGCTTGTAATTTCTAACCAGGTAATCTCCTACATACATTAACGCATCCTGATTCCAAGCTATTAAGCTATCTTTGGAGAATAGGTCTCACTGGGTGGAGAGAAACCAATTAAAGCTTTAAAGATTACTTACAGAAGCCAAAGCACCCAGTAGGCTATATCTGCTCTCTTTACCTGTTTCTATTTGATCCTCACCTCTTAACCAGGCCCAAGGATGTGCCCACTGTCTGAGAGGAAAAAATGAATGAACAGAAAGATGGAGAGATGGGTAAAAGAATGAAACAATCACCAGAAATGAACAGAGGAAGATGAAAGAGACGAAGTAAGCGTAGGCGAAGTTGCTGCCACACTCGTCCGTCTGGTTTCCAGAAGCAGGGTCACATGGCATCCCACCCAAACATGACAACATAATCTCATGCCATGCCTCGCCTGTAGCACTCCTAAAACACACACACACACACACACACACACACACAGTCTGTGAGAATTACATTTAATCATCTGTTCATTTTCCTTACCCTTTTCCTGGTAGGGGTCATGGCAAAAGTTTGGTCAGCCCGGACCTTCTCTATCCCTGGTAACATGTTCCAGCCCTCCTATAGGATCCCCAGACATTCCTAAGCTGACTGTGAGATATAATCTCTCCAGTGGGTCCTGGGTCTCCCGGGTGTCTCCATCTAGTGGGATGTGCCTGATGCACCACTAGCGGAAAAGGGCGTCTTTGTAAAAACACCTCAACTGGCTCCTCTCAATCTGGAGGAGTAGCACTCTACTCTGTGGCTGACTGGGATTGTCTAGCTCCTCGCCCATCACTCACAAACAAGATCCTAAGATACTTAAACTCCTCCACCAGGAGCAAGGTCTCTGCCCTCACCTGAAGAAAGCATCCCACTCTTTCCCAGGACAGAGCCATAGCCTCAGACTTGGGGGGTGATGATTTTCATCCCAGCCGCTTCACACTTAGCAGTGAAACATTCAAGTGCATGTTGGAGATCCACAGAACCATCTCTCCAGAACCCATGCCCATGCATATTTTCCTGGGACACTGAGGAGTGTGATTCCCATATATTTGGAACACACCCTCTGGTCCCCTTTTTAAAAATAAACAAACAAACAAATAAATAAATAAATAAATAGGACCACCATCCTAGTTTGCCAGACCAAGGTCACTGCCTCAGAGCTGAAGAATATTGAAAAGGAATGTTACCCACACAATCCCAACCTTGTTCATTGCCTTTAATGTCTCCGGCTGAATCTCATCCACCCCAGCAGCTTTGCCACTATAAAACAATAATTCGCACTTGCTTAGTAGAGTTTTTCTCATCTTCCCTCCTGAGGCCCAGAAGAGAGTCAGAAGGGCTGCAGCAAAAGCAGCTTCTCCAAACGTCTCCCATGCCTGAGCTTTCACGTCTGCAGCTGCTTTTGCTACATCCCATCTGGCTGTCCTATAACTTTCAATTGAAAAAAGGAGAGCCCTCTATGAGAAGGCTTCAGAAGGCCCCCTTCTTCAACTTGGTAGTTCCTGTTTGGACACTGTTGCGGGGCTCAGCGCTTCCTGTGTGCAGAAGCACGGTACAGGCCCATTTGTCCAAAAAGACAATATATACATGGTTTAGCAGAACCAAGTGTGCGGGTGGGGAAGATGAGGAAGTGCATGCTGGCCGCCAAACAGCTCTGTTAAAATCGAGCAGCTAAAGTTATATAGGACAGCACGCCACTCCATAGCACTAACCACCAAGCTGACTCTGGGGGCAATACACGTGACAGTAGGAGTGCTTGTGCGACATAGTGAGGGGTCAGAAATATGGAAGAGCTCTAGAGCATACTGCTCAACACAAAGAGCACCGCAGCACAGTGCTAGGTTAGCACTAGTTAGGTGTATACCGGGAGCCAGGGCGCCGGACATAGCAGGTAATCTTAGGGTCTTAGGCAAGCACAGGTTTTCAAAGATAGTTTTTCATGTAGGAGCTAATGATATACGCCTTTATCACTCAGAGGTTACTAAGAGTAACATTGTAGAGGTGTGTAAATTAGCGAAGGCGATGTTTGATGCTGTAGTATGCTCTGGCCCATCCCAATGCGGTGTGGCGATGTAGCTTACAGCAGGTTATGGTCACCGAGCTGCTGGATATCCAGGTGGTGCTCTGAAAACAATGTGGAAAATTTATAGATAATTGGAGTAGTTTTGAGGGCAAGGCTGGCCTTTTAGGGCGGGACGGTGTCCATCCCACTCGGGAAGGTGCTGTTCTCATTTCTTGTAGCATAGCACATAGTCTCAGAACAGGCCTAGTTAATCAGTGACAATCCAGAGCCAAGGCCAGGGAGCAGACAAGCAGGCTAAACCGACCTTCTGCTAGCTGCACTGAGTCGTCACTCAGGTTCCACCATATTGAGACTGTGTCTGTTACCCGAGCTAACATATGTAGCCACAAAAGTCTACCCAGTTGATTCCACTAATTATTATCTATAGACCCCCAGGGCCATATTCTAAATTTCTGTGAATTTGCAGATTTCATCTTTAACCTGGTTGTTTCTTTAGACAAAGCATTAATTGTTGGAGACTTTAATATTCATTTTGATAACTCGGAAGACCCTCTGACAACAGCGGTTTTGTCCATTCTTGATTCAGTAGGGGTTAATCAGAACATAATAGGACCAAATATCAACTTTGTTTGGATCACCATCTGACCCCACAGAACTTGATCAGGCGACTGAATGCTTAGAGTCAACATTCTGCTACACTCTAGATAAGGTAGCTCCACTTAAAAGAAAAACAATTAGAGAGAAAAACTAGCACCCTGGTATAATGATCTCACACGCGTCTTAAAAACAGACCACACTTAGAAGATAAATGGAGTCAACCTAAATTGGTAGTATTTCAAACAGCAGGGAGCCTTCTGAGCTATAGAAATCGTTCCACTCTAATAGAAGATAACAAAAATAATCCTAGATTCTTATTTAATACTGTAGCAAAATTAACTAGGAATAAGACCACCACAGAAGCATGCACAAGATCATTATGTAGTACCAATGATTTCATGAAATGTTTCAATGAAAAAATTTAAAATATTAGGCAAAAAAATTCAGACTATAAATTTACAGCCAGAAGATTTGATAACTAAACATGTAGATAACAATATAACTATATCAGATCAGTGATTAGAATGTTTTACCCCCCTTCAAGAGACCAAACTAATTTCACTAATTTCCTCATCAAAATTAGTACTAGATTCCTTACCTACACATTTCTTCAAACAGATAATACCAGAAGCAATCAAACCTCTTCTAAAAATAATCAATTCTTCCCTTAGCACTGGCTATGTACCTAAATCTTTTAAACTAGCAGTTATCAAACTATCAGTTGTCAGTACATGATGCAGAAAATTAGTTCATGCATTTGTTACCTCTAGGTTGGATTATTGTAATGCCTTACTGTCTGGATGTTCCAGTAGGAGCATAAACAAGCTCCAGTTAGTCCAGAATGCAGCAGTGAGAGTCCTTACAAGAACCAGAAGATATGACCACATCACCCCTATCTTATCCACACTGCATTGGCTCCCAATCAAATTTCATATTGATTATAAAATACTACTATTGATCTATAAAGCACTAAATGGTCTCACGCCGCAGTACCTGAGCAAATTTTTGGTCTTTTATGATCCATCACGCCTACTTTGATCAAAAGGTGCAGGCTATTTGTTGGTACCTTGAATAGTGCGGGCTGCAGCTGGGGGTAGAGCTTTCTCTTACAAAGCCCCACAGTTATGGAACAGACTTCCGGTTAGTGTTCGGGGCTCAGACACAGTCTCAGTGTTTAAGTCTCGGCTGAAAACATATTTGTTTAGTCAAGCCTTTTGTGAATAGTTTTTTCTTAGGTAAAGGAGCAGATCTGGAAGGTTCACAGGCATAGAGTGACAGGCATAGAGGCACCCTCATGTCTGTGTTACCTTCTGGCTCTCCCTTTTTGTTATGCTGTCACAGCTAGTCCTGCCAGAGTCCCTGCTTTTACTCAGCACAAAATGTACATATCCTTTAACCATTACGTGACAATTACAGTAGCTTATCTAACAATCTCTCTCCCTCTCTCCCTCCCTCTCTCTCCCTCCCTCTCTCTCCCTCTCTCTCCCTCTCTCTCCCTCTCTCTCACTCTCTCTCTGTTGAGCTACACATGCTACTCCTGAGATACCAGTGATTCTGTCCCCTTCTGCTCCGGACCTGCCTGATCCATCCTGATGCCCTACTTCTGGTTGGAGAACTCATCACCTAAAAACAATTCGCTGCTGCTGAGGATGGCCCCACACAGACAGCTTAAAATTTCATGAGATTACTGAAGATGGTACTACTTAGAAACCATAAAGATGGCTTAGGACTATAATTGCTATGAACAGTTTTCCTATGATGACTTAGGACTGCAATTGCTATAAACAATTTTGTCTCCATCATTGAACAGTTGATAAATAAATACAACAAAATCAAGAAAACAGACTTCAAGTTAAAACTATAATGAATTCAGAAATAACTCTGATGCTCTTATTCATAAGTTGCTCATAAGTTCCAGGTTACACAATTATCTCTTTTTGACATTATAGAACACAGCTATAGAAGGGATTTACTTATAATCACACTATTGGTTATCACCCAGATGAGGATGGGTTCCCTTTTGAGTCTGGTTCCTATCAAGGTTTCTTACTCATATTGTCTCAGGGAGTTTTTCCTCACCACTATCACCTCTGGCTCACTCATTAGGGATAAATTTATAAATGTAAAATTTATATCTGGAATTTATATATTTCTGTAAAGCTGCTTTGTGACTATGTTCATTGGCGTCTCAATGGCATCCCTCTAGTGTCCACCAATGCATCCTAAGGTTACCACCATGACAGGCAACAACAGCCGTTCAGCCACAGCTTCTTGCAGCTGCCTGTAGTATTAAGGACTTGATATACAGTCCATTCAGGCTCAATGCCCTCAACCTCTTCTGGTCCACAAAGGTGAGTTAAAATCATCTCTCTGTGAAGCTTCTGCCAGATGCTCCCAAGCAACCCAGAAGACTATACTGGGTTTACCAGCTAAATCTGGCTGGTGCCCTGTTTGAGGAATCCAACTCATCACCAAGTGGTGACAGCTCTGCTCCTCTCTTGATCCAGATGCCCAAAACATAAGGCCTCAAGTCTGACGATACAATCATAAAATCAATCATTGACCTTTGGCCTATAGCACGGCGGTACCAAACAACGTGTTTGTTATTGACAATTCATGGCTTACACAGAAGTCCAATAACATTTCAACACATATTCAAATCCAGGAGGCTGTTTGTTCCAATCACACCTGCCCAAGTATCTCCTTCATTCTCAATCTGAAGTCCCCCAGGAACACTATGGAGTCAGTAGGAGGTTCCTTTTCGAGCACCTGCTCCACCTTCTAAAAGAAGGCTGAACGCTCTGAACTGTTATTTTGTGCATACATACATTTTCCTTCCTGAAAATCCAAAAGTCATGGAGGCAAACCTCTTGTTCACTAGGAAAAATTCCAAATGTGAGGCCCTCAGTCTAGGATTGGTGAGTATGCAGGCTATTCCCCTGCCAGCAAAAAGACATTCTGCATTCCCAAAACCATTTTTCATTGCAAGGGTCTAATCCATTTATGACTGTCAATAGCATTCCTGCCACCCATCTGGCATTGCACCTGACCAACACCCTTCATCTTGCAGGTGGTGAGCCCACAAGATGGTTCCACATCTCTATTTTGGGCATAACCTGACCAGGGTTATGTGGATTACCTGACGCTTCCCTGTGGACACCATGCCCAGGGTGCAAGGGCAGGTCCTGGTAACTTTAATCTGGTATGTACACCTAGTCTTTAAGCTCACAGTGACAAAGTTCTGAGGATCACCCAAGTAAACAAATCCATAAATGCAGAGAAAAAAGAGACCAACAGATGCAGTGAGAGAGATGGACTAAACAAAAAGAGGGATGAATAGAAAAAAAATAGAAAAAGATAAAGATAATAGGAAGAGAGAGCAATGAACAGAGGGATGAGTGTACCTGAACAACAGCATCAGTGCCATGAAGAAAGTTCTGAAGTTGTTGTGCTCATTTATGGCACTTTCTCCTTCTTCATCTAATGCTAAATTACCAAAGAGCTACACCCACACAAAACACACGTATACACACACACACACACACACACACACACGCACACACACACACATGCACTGTTTATAAATTCATTTTTGTTACACACTGTATTTCACAGAGAAAATTAAACTGTGTTTTTGTGAGTAGTGTGTGGGTGTGTGTGTGTGTTTGAGAGAGAGAGTGTGAGAGTGTATGTCTCACCTGCATGCCAATGATGGCATAAATGAAGAAGAGGATGGCAATAAGCAGGCAGACATACGGCAGAGCCTGTACACAGAGAGACAGAGATTATAAACACACAGTACAAATTATACACACTCAGACTACAGATCACACACACACACACACACACACAGAGTAAATATGTATACATACATGTACACAGTACAGATTATTCACACAGAACATATTATACACACCAGGTTAATAAAATAGAGGAAGCACAACTGTCTAGACTATATATATATATATATAAACAGCTGATTAGTTGGTCTGCTTTTTTGATTTTCAGTCTCTCCTCATAAGTATGAGCATCAAAGACTAAAATCAGATCAACATTAGCAGTGTTGGCCATTTCATGCCAAAAAGCAACTAGTGTACTAGACTTATAAACAACAAAATTTAGAAATGAATGCAAATCATCAAATAGAACTTACTTAGTTTAGTATTTACAACATTTACAAAATTACACCTACTGCAGGCTCCAAGTGATTCCAACTTATGCCGATATATTTAAGTTTGACATGTCAGTCATGTTCATTCCTGGTTCAGTTGGTTACGAGGGTTCACCCCTCGGAGAGGTTGACCAATCATCATAAGAAGAAGCCGTGTGTTCTTTGTTTGTGGCACTGACAAATGAAGAGCGCACTGTCCAATAAATGTTGATTTATTTAGTGTGTGTAAAACCCACCAGCCCACACACTGAATCCGAGTGAAGCCCGTCGTCCAGGCGTAGCTCAGAATGACACGTTAAAAGCCTGTTGTCCAATGAGTGTTAATCTTTCCTATCATTAAAACACCATGTATGTGCATGTGTATTAGTGTTGTGTTGGGAGCTTCAAAGGAGATTTTCACAAAGGCTGTTCTGTTCATGGAAAATAGTTTGAATTAAATTATTGAACAGTGCGATATAGCAGTTAGGTATCTGATCTTTTGATTCATTAAAATATTGAATTATACCTAGATTGATGAATAATACAGACAATTTGGTAAACATTTCAGTACCACAAATTAATGAAATTTTAGGGGAAGCTGGGCTTCACATGTAGTCTTAAAGTAATCGCCTGTAATACACGCACAGTACAGATTATACACACACAGTACAGATTATACACACACAGTACAGATTATACACGCACAGTACAGATTATACACACACAGTACAGATTATACACACACAGTACAGATTATACAGTTAATACATTGTTCTTAGGTCAATACAGAGACATAGAGTAACATGTAGTTACTGAACCCTCATTCCAATACTCCAAAATCCATATAAACTCGTCTTTCTATAACCTGAACTCAGCTATAAGGATACCGCTCAGACAGCATAAACATTGACTGAGGATGGCGGTATCTGCAACATTAGGCTAGTTATCACTGGCTCAACTGAGTGAATGTCATCCATTTCTTACGCATCCTTATTTCTCCACTGTGAAGGTTTGTTCCTTGTCACATGAGGGTTTTTTAATTATTATTTTTTCCCCAAATTGGTCACCTGCAATTCCTTCCCACCAGCCAGCTCTCACCTATCATGCAAAAGCTCGGGGAGGGTGAAAGCTAGCATGTGCTTCCTCTAAGACACATGAAGGCAACTGATGCAAATTTTAGAACTGCTGCTCGTGCTGCATCACATGGCAGTGGAACGCGCTATCTGCTTTCTTCCACATACATTACATGAGCTCACAGATGGCCATGATTGGCTAATGTCACTGGAACTCACAAAAGGAAAGAGTATGATCCACCCACTGAGAAAGCATGGTCAATTTTGTTCTCTAGGACTTGTCGGTGTTTACACTTGTGATCTTCTGACAATAGGGCAAATGGTTTTCTGTTGTGCCAGTTGGGAACCCCACAGGAGGTTTTAGGTAGTGAGCATGACACAGTCTGGTTTTGTTCATAACCTGGTCTATCCTGGAGCAAAAGTGTGGATCATGGATTTTGTTATACTGATCTTTATTAAGATTTTTAAAATCATTTTTACCAGCACTGTGAAGATTTTTTAGCCAAGTCACAGACAAGATGTAACCATCATTAAGGGTAGCCATCTACCACAACAAAAATGCTGATGACTTTGTTCAAGCAGTCTCTCCTTTAGCAAGGCAAACACACCTCTCACCTCATGCCCATTCACTAAATACAACAGCCTAAATCATGGGGAATAATTCACTGAACCTCTAATAACAAAGCTCTATGAATCTGTTGATAATTATCAGTAAATCATTGTATGTTGTTGACATCTTGCGTTTGACCCTCATCTCATGCAATACCTCCTAAAAAAATACCCTAACATAATGTTTGATGTATAGTCACATTGACTTTATTTAACCTATTCTCCTGGATTTTTCTTTGGGCCCTGCTGACTCCCAAATAACCAGCCATCAACCACAACGCTTGCCTAAAGGTACTTGATAGCAATCCGAGTCTCCTACAGCTTTTTGCACCCCTGGGTGAGATGACACACACAAAACAAAAAGGAAGGAAACTTTTCCCCTAGTCTGAATGGTTGAAGGAGTTGTACGAGTTGTACAGACACTCTTTCTCCTGCCACAGTTTGTCCTACACTGAGGAGCTTCACCGCAGCTATGTCTGCTGGCATTCTCTGTGTACTTTCTGTATGTGTTTGTGTGTGTTTGTGTGTGTGTGTGTGTGAGTATACCTTGAAGGACTGGACAAAGGTCCAAAGGAGAATTCGAATTGTCTCTCCCTGTCGCAACAACTTAATGAGACGAGCAGCACGAAACAGACGAAGGAACCTCACATTGATGATGTTGTTCTGGAGAGAAAGAGATGCAAAAAAACCCCAGAGTGAGACAGAGAGACAGAAAGTGAGCAAAAGAGATTAATATTAACATCATAACAAATAAAAAAGATTAAAACTAAAATGACCAAAAAACAGAAAACCAAAGGTGTCGTCATCCAATCATGTTAAAGCACAGAGGACCAAATGCACTGATCAGTGGGACAGGCACACGCACACACACACACACACACACACACACACACACACACACACACACACACACACAGAGAGAGTGGGTGGGACTGTGCCGCTCAACACAGCTCAACTTTCACATGTGTAATATGGCTAGTATAGAACACAGGGTCATGCAGTTACTGAGCAGCACTGTCCTTATGAGAGACAGAAAGAGGACATTTCACTCACGCCCCCTTCAGACAGGACAAGGAAATACAGCACAGACAGACAAAGAAACAGACAGAGAGACAGACAGAGAAATAGACAGAGAAATAGACAGATAGCCAGACAGAGACAGACAGATAGAGAGAAAGAAAGAGATAGACAGAGAGACAGACACGGAGACAGAAAAACAGAGGGACTAATAGAGAGACAGACAGAGGAACAGACAGAGAGACAGTGAGACAGAGAGAGGGACACATAGAGAGACAGACTGGCAGAAAGACAGAGGGACAGACAGATAGTGGACAGACAGACAGTGAGACAGACAAAGAAACAGAAAGAAACAGACAGAGAGACAGACAGCCATCATGCAACTTTTTCTAAAGTGCATGGCATTCAGGCAGTGACATGATGACACCTGTGCATGTGACATAATTTCCTGTCACTCAAGACTCCAGAGGTCATCATACAGGAAGCACATGCTCAGGAACAGGAAGTAGGGGGAGGGTAATGGATGCATTAAGAGAAAATTACAAACCAACCGGATTCTAATGGAGAGATGGGGGAGTATTTAACAGTGAGAACAACACCGATTGGTTTGGTATGATCACACGGTGATGACATCATGGAGGGGCGGGGCAGACGGTCACAGTGCATTTATAGTTTGCGTATTTCAGATTGGATGGTTTTTATCGGAGACACGCCCACAGAGCGGGAGATTAAAGAAAGCATGTAAAGAGAACAGGAAGAAGAGTCATTACATCACACAGATAACTCCATCGCTGATTGGCTCTTCCAGTGGACTGAACCAACACACACACACACACACACACACTCAAACACTCACACACACACAGACACACACTCATATACTCATACACACACACAGACACACACACTCACAAGCATGCACAAGCATGCACACACACTCATACACACAGACACACACACTCACACACACACAGACACACACTCAAGCACACACTCACCCACAGCTCCGTCACTAAGATGTCTGTGATGCTGCCTAAGATGGACACGAAGTCGAAAATGTTCCAAGCATCTCGGAAATAATTCTGCAGGGAGCCGAGAAGAGCAGAGATGAATACAGAACACACACAACACCCATCATCCAGTCAAACACTGTGCTCCAGCCACGCCCACCACTGTCACTATGGTAACAGTCAGACAGGAAGTACATTTCAGGATTGCTTTATAAACCTCTCAGGTTTTAAAGTGAAATGCTGAGTCTGTCTAGAGAGAGAGACAGTGTGAGTGTGTGTGTGTGTGTGTGTCTATAATTTTGTGTGTGACTCACGCGAACTCCGAAGGCGATCATTTTCAGGATGCACTCCATGAAGAAGAGGATGGTGAAAACGATGTTCAGGTTTTTCAGCACTTTATCATACATTTCTGAAGCTTCATGATACTGAACACACACACACACACATACACACACACACACACACACACACACACACTGACTGTGAGAATTACATTTAATCATCTGTTCATAAGAGAGAGATGTTAATACTGAGTATAAAGTGTGTGTGAAAGTCACCGGCAGTTTATACTGTTCCATCACCCACAGGGTTTAATTAAATGTGCTCGTTAGGGTTAGCTAGCTTATGTTAACTTGCTATTTGCGAAACTAGCTATTGATACACTGAGAATTTGTGTGTGAGCTTAACATTATGCATTCTAACACCGCCAAACTTATCTCACGACCAAAGAATCCCTTTGCAATGTGAGATTTTTGTCTCTGACAGCAACATCAGGCTGAAAATAGTACAGTGTAAAGCTGGCTTTATTTATGCTAAGAGGTATGGATTGGGACAGGACCCAAAAAAAAAACAAAAACAGGGAGGGAGACTTTTATCTTGCGTTCACGCTAGCACACAAGTCGCTTGTTTCTCTATTAGCCTTGGGCGTGTACTGTCTCATGGGCGTGTACTGTCTCATGGGCGTGTACTGTCTCATGGGCGTGTATTGTCTCATGGGCGTGTATTGTCTCATGGGCGTGTACTGTCTCATGGGCGTGTACTGTCTCATGGGCGTGTATTGTCTCATGGGCGTGTATTGTCTCATGGGCG
>CM040478.1:19467897-19479146 GCA_022758105.1 Pangasianodon gigas | reverse complement strand
AGGTCAGGCGCTGATGTTGGGATGTCGAGGAGGTCTGGGGTGCAGTCGGTGTTCCAGTTCATCCCAAAGGTGTTCAGTGGGGTTGAGGTCAGGGCTCTGTGCAGGACACTCGAGTTCTTCCACTCCAACCTTCACACACCATGTCTTCATGGAGCTCGCTTTGTGCACAGGGGCATTGTCATGCTGGAACAGGTTTAAGAGACAATCACATGACTCTCCTGTCCATCCTCATAAGTTGTGGAGCTTAGTGTTACAGCATGAATTTATAGTTTCACTTTGCCCATTCTCTCGGCAAGGTCATATCCTCTATACCCACTCTTACAGCAAGGTCATATCCTCTATACCCATTCTCTCAGCGAGGTCACATCCTCTATACCGCTCTCTCAGCAAGATCATTTCCTCTATTCCGCTCTCTCAGCAAGGTCATATCATCAATACCCACTATCTCAGCGAGGTCATATTCTCTATACCTGCTCTCTCGGCGAGGTCATATCCTCTATACCCATTCTCTCTGCAAGATCATATCCTCTATACCCGTTCTCTCAGCGAGGTCATACCCACTATCTCAGCAAGATCATATCCTGTATACCTCCTCTCTCGGCAAGGTCATGTCCTCTATACCTGCTCTCTTGGCGAGGTCACTTCCTCTATACCCGCTCTCTTGGTGAGGTCAAATCCTCTATACCCGCTCTCTCAGTGAGGTCATATCCTCTATTCACGCGTCTCTTGGTGAGGTCACATCCTCACATGTGTTTTCATACCACTGCTATGCTGATGACACTCAACTTATTCTCTCTTTTCCTCTCTCAGACACTCATGTTCCTGCACAGTTCTCAGCAAGTCTGGCAGACATCTCGTCATGGATGGCAGCTCATCAGCTGAAACTTCATCCCAGCAACACTGAGCTGCAATACATCCCTGGAGATGCATCTCCCTAGTCAACTCCCAGATCTCACCATCAGTTGCTGCACAAAACCTCAGTGTAGTTCTGGACAACCAACTGTCCTTCTCTCCTCACATCGCTAACCTGACTCAGTCATTCAATTTCCTCCTTTACAAGATCAGGAGGATCAGGAGGACATTTCTCTCCACTGAGGTGCTTGTTCAGTCTCTTGTCAGACTGGACTACTGCAACTCACTCCTGGTAGGCCTGCCCCTGAATACCTGACTTCTTTTCAAACTTCCCAAGTTCTCCCACACCAAATCACTGCTATGCTTCCTCCACTGATTCCTGTAGTTGCTGCATCAGATTTAAAACACATAGCTCACCTACAAAACCAAAAATGGACCAGCACCCACTTACCTTAAAGCTCTTATCACACCTGCTCTGCACCACACTCCCTCTGAGCCCGTAGCACTGTGCAACTGGATCCACCATCTCTCAGGGTACAAGGAAGACCAGCGTCAAGGCTCTTCTCTGTCCTGCACTCAGGGGCTGAATGAACTTCCCCTGGCTGTCCGAACAGCTGAGTCACTGGCTGCATTCAAACAAAAACTAAAGACCTACCTCTTCAACAAGCACTTAAAGTAGTACTTTGTTAATCTATTTTTTAATCTAAAAAAACTGTTCCAAAATACATATACATGCTAGTTGATGATGAAGATGGTGATCATGATGATGATGTTCAAGGTGATGATGATGATAATTATGATGATGGTGATGAGCATGAAGGTGTTGATGATGACGATGATTATGATGATGATGATGGTAATTGTGATGATAATGATTGTGGTGGTGGTGATGATAATGATGGTGATGATGATGAAGGTGATGATTGATGATGAAAGTGGTGATAGTGATGATGATGATGATGATGATGAAAGTGGTGATAGTGATTATGATGATAATGATGATGATGATCATGATGAAAGTGGTGATGATGATGGTGATGATGGTGATGGTGATGATAAAACAGAAACAGTTTCTCTCAGCCTACATCACTCCTTTTCTTCACTCTTTTTCCTTTCATGTTTCTTTCTGCTGACCTTTTCCGTATCCCTATTCCTGTATCTGTGTCTCTCCCCTCCTTTTCTCAACCTCAATACATCCATCTCTCTCTCTCTCTCTCTCTCTCTCTCTGTCTGTCTCTCTATCTGTCTCTTTCTATCTCTCACTCTCTCTAAAAAAATAATGTTTATTCTTAACCTGAGTGAGTAATGAAGCCTGCATGGAAGCAGAAGCACACACCGACAGCAGAATATCAGAGTGCTCTGTGTGTGTGTGTGTGTGTGTGTGTGTGTGTGTGTGAGTGAAACAGAGAGAGAGGTGTGGAGAAAGATAATATTTGGATACCTCAGGACACATACAGTCATGGGAAAAAGAAAGTACACCCTCCTTCAATTCTATGTTTTTATTTATCAGGGCCTAAATAACAGTTGTGTGTTCCTCACCAACTTCTACAAACAAACAAATAACCTCAGGTAACAACGAAAACACAATAGATTTCAACATGTCATTTTTTTCCCAAAAACGTAAATCAACATTCAGAAACCAGGTGGGAAAAAAATAAGTCCACCCTATAACTCAATAACATGCAGAACCACGTTTAGCAACAATAACTTGAAGTAAATGTTTTCTGTAGGAGTTTATCAGTCTCTCACATCCTTTTGGAGGAATTCTGACCCACTCTTCTTTACAACATTGCTTCAGTTCATTGATGTTTGAGGGCATTCGTTTATGCACAGCTCTCTTAAGATCTCACCACAGCATCTCAATGGGGTTGAGGTCTGGACTTTGACTAAGCCATTCCAACACCTTCATTTTTTCTTCTCTAGCCATTCAGATGTTGATGTGCTAGTGTGCTTGGGATCATTGTCCTGTTTCATGACCCAATTTCAGCCCAGCTTAAGCTGCTGGACAGATGGCCTCACATTTGTCTCAACAATATTCTGGTATAAAGTGGAGTTCATGGTTGTCTCAGTGACTGCAAGTTTTCCAGGTCCTGTTGCTGCAAAACATCCCAAATCCTCAGCCCTCCACCACCAGGCTTCACAGCTGGTGTGGGGTGTTTGTGGTGATAGGCTGTGTTTGATTTTTGCCAAACATGGCACTGTGCATGATGAGCAGACATCTCCACCTTGATCTCATCAGTCAAAGGAAATTGTTCCAGAATTTGGTTTGTTCAGATGCAATTTTACAAACCTAAGTTGTGCTCCATATTCTTTTTGGAGAGAAAGGGCTTTTTCCTAGCCACCCTTCGATGAAAGCCATACTTGTTCAGCATTTTTCTGATTATGCTGCCATGAACATAAACATTTTATGTGTTTATAGAGGCCTGTAAGTCACATGATGTAGCTCTTGTGTTTTTCTTTACATCTCTTTATATATCCATTTGTAAACAATCCTTCTCACTGTAGAATGGTGAATTTCATTTTTTGGAGATGGCCTTATAACCCTTCCCAGATTGATGAGCAGCAAGAATTGCTTCTCTGAGGTCAAGGCTGATGTCCTTTCTGCTTAGAATGATGTAGACACACACCTGAGTGCTGCAAAACACCAAACCGCCAAAAGTTCTGCTTTTATAGAAGTAGTCACACTTCTCGATGATGAAATAATCTTTAAGCATTTCATTAGTAGCACCTGACTGCTAATTTCTCTCTTAATGATTGTGGCAGTAGGAAAGGTGTACTTATTTACCAACTGGCTTCTGAATGTTGGTTTACTTTTTGGAAACAAAATGACTACATATTGAAACCTGTTGTTTTTTTTTGTTGTTGTTGTTGTTACCTGAGGTTATTAGTTTGTTTATAGAAGTTGGTGAGGACCAGACAGTTGTTATTTAGGCCTTGATAAATAAAAACATAGAATTGAAGGAGGGTGTATTTTCTTTTTCCCTTGACTGTACCTGCAATGTTCATTGCATCAGTAACACATGCACACACACAAACACACACACACTGAAACATTCATACACACAAGAGTAATTAACACTATAGGAGTATTCCCCAACTGCCAAAGGCTCATTAAATCAGGTCACACGTGTGTGTGTGTGTGTGTGTGTGTGTGTGTGTGTGTGCATGCTCTGGTTTAAAGGAGAACAGTAATTAAGAGCATGCCGCGTTACCGATATGCCATTTTTCTCTGCAGAAGTGCAGCAGCCACCACAGGCCTGTCCTATTTACATGGGAACACACACACATATAGTCTTACTATCCTTGATAGATTCTCAAGAACCTGCTCATTCATGCAATTATTCAATCAGCAATTTAGATGCAGCAGTGCTATGTATAAAATCATGCCAGTTCAGGTCAAGAGCTCCAGTTAATGTTCACATCAAACATCAGAATGGGGGAAAATGTGAGCTTAGTGACTCTGACCGAGGCATGGCTGTTGATGCCAGATGGGCTGGTTTGAGTATTTCATAAACTGCTGATCTCCTGTGCTGTTTTAGACAAGGACTAGCAGATGTGTGTCTGTTTATTGAGCAAGGTGACTGATTTCTATCTAGGCTATAGGGTTACCATAGTAACCAACAACAGACATTCAAATCCAGGATCAATAGTGATCTATAGCCACACACACACACAGAGTTCATTGGTCTACAGGGATCAGTATATTTGTGTGTGTGTGTGTGTGTGACCACATTCCTTATAATTGCACACTGAAGCATAAATATCCCACATGGTAGTGTGTATCTGTGATTGTGTGTGTGTGTGTGTGTGGATTCCTGTGGACAATAATCCTACAAACAGGTGCCACTGTTTTAGCTGCCATCAGTATGTATTTCACTGCTACACACACACACACACACACACACAGTATATTGTCATTATGTCAGCTATTTGTCTTTGTCACACAACAGACCATCAATTTTGTCACAACATACAGTGTATAGTGTAACCCAAAACCTGTGTGTGTGTGTGTGTGTGTGTGTGTGTGTGATTTAACCACAAATGATCAACAGTTGATCTCCAGTCTCCAGTCAGTATTATATACACATTAATTAATCTGTATTCAAATTCTATGCAAATGTTTTTAAATGAAGAATAAACACACAAACTGAGGTGAGGTTTAATCAATGTAATAAATCCTGAATGTGTGGAGTGTGAGGACGGGACTGTGACTATACATGTATAACATACACAACATACTGTATGTTAATTACACCAGATGTACTGTATGTAAGGACAGGTGTACTAAACCCCTTCTCCTGTAATAAACACCTGTTCCTGTATTAAATCTCTCCTCCCATTCTAATCCCATCCTCTTGTCCTAAACCCCTCCTGTTTTACTAAACTCCTCCTCTTTTACTAAACCCCTCCTCCTGTCCTAAACTCCTCCTCCTTTACTAAACTCCTCCTCTTTTACTAAACCCCTCCTCCTGTCCTAAACTCCTCCTCCTTTACTAAACCCCTCCTCCTGTCCTAAACTCCTCCTCCTTTACTAAACTCCTCCTCTTTTACTAAACCCCTCCTCCTGTCCTAAACTCCTCCTCCTTTACTAAACCCCTCCTCCTGTCCTAAAGTCCTCCTCCTTTACTAAACTCCTCCTCTTTTACTAAACCCCTCCTCCTGTCCTAAACTCCTCCTCCTTTACTAAACCCCTCCTCCTGTCCTAAAGTCCTCCTCCTTTACTAAACTACTTCTCTTTTACTAAACTCCATCTCCTGTCCTAAACTCCTCCTCCTTTACTAAACTCCTCCCCTTTTACCTCAGCTCTTCTTTCTCAAAAAGCAAATCTAACAAAACCACAACCATCAAATGCAACAGAATTTCAAAAAGCAAATCCAGAAATGAAAATTCCAAATATTAGAGATTCTAAGAGAACTGCATTCAGGAAATCTAACAGAAGCACAGTGAAGTGACTGATAGAAACGTGAGTGTTGTGTCCAACAGAACTGCAGGACAGCGACAGCACACAGAGAACAGAGCGAGGAACAGATGGTCTCAGACAGACAGAGCAAGAGAACCGTGCAGAGAAATAGATGTATATTAGAGAATAAACGTTCTGGTGGAATGCAGCATTAATCAGAAGGTGTCAGTGTGGTTCTGTCTGATTGGCTTCATGAACACTCAGAACCCAACTTTCCTCTCAATGGATTCAGTTCAGAAGCTTGAGTTAATGTTAAAGTTACTTTACCAGCTGAATGAAATTAAATTAATATTAAATTAATTAGATAACTAAACAACACAGAACCAAACACCACACAGAACCCTGGGTTAGTATTATACTGTCAACATGCTAGCTCTCACACATTAGCATAAACACACTATAGTGATATCAGTGTGAAGGAGAAACAAACCAGCTGAGAAAGAGCAGCTGAACTGAACTGAACTAAACGAACTGAATGAACTCTACTGAATGGAGCTGAGACTTTCTCATTTTACAAAGTTTTTACAGGATTTTAGCTCCAGGTATTTTGTAGCAAGGTTGAAAAAAGACAAGAGCTGTTATAAATATGACATTTACATTCTCTCCAACACTGATCTGGAATCAGTTTCTGACTTTTAATAGCTTATAAAACAGAATAACAGCAACAGAGTAACAGGAAACTGATTACACATAAACCTGAAGTGCTGATCTGGGATCAGTGTTAGTGACCAGATACTGTCTGTTTCCTTCATCATGCCTCATTCATTATATGCATTAACACTGCTGATCTGGAATCAGTTCATTCTCCACTGGGAAGCTGAGAAATTATTATTATTATTATTATTATTATTATTATTATCATTAAAAATAATAATAATAATAATAGTGTCTGATCTCAGATCAGCAGTAACACTGCACTCAATCTTCATCTCCTTCTCATCTCTCTTTCCTCCTCCATTCCACTCAGCTCTGAAAGCTCTGCTATGGACCCATGTGCTGACATCAGCAACCACACACACACACACACACACACACACACACACACACACAGCCCAACTCAGACCAGCAGGAGCCCTCACACACCCACGCAGCACCCTGGCTTCTGAACACAGACCTGGCTTCTGATCACATCATATGTGGCTTACACATGCTAAAAATAATAATAATAATAATAATAATAATAATAATAATAATAATATGAATGATGCTGGCTGGTTCCAGTAGAGATTCTTAATAAAATTATTGTTCTTTCTGGAGCCATTAATGTTTCAAGAACCTTTGCAATAAGGTCCCTACAGGATATTCCAGAATCCTTTTGTGTTCATAAAGTTCTCTCTCTCTCTCTCTCTCTCTCTCTCTCTCTCTCTCTCACAAACACACACACACACACACACCTAGGTGCGTAGTAATTAAAGCTGATAATGAGAGGAGACACAAATGCGAGATAACACAAGTTCTCTGACTCACTACTACTGAACAATGCTGTGTGTGTGTTTTATTCATAACACCCCCCCCCCCCCCCCCCCCCCCCCCCCCCCCCCCCCCCCCCAACCCCTTGCTGAAGGATATGGCCACTCTGTGATCTTCTTGGCATACTTCCGGACCACGTTGTCCTCGCTGAACAGGAAGAGAGAGCGGTTGACGGTGAGACAGTTCTGGCGCACGGGGATGGGGTTATACAGCGCCATGGTGCGCGCTCTCTGCGCCATTGACTGCTTGTACACGCGCTGAGTTCCCTGCCTGCTTCCGCCCCGGGCCACCGAGCCCCCACCGGGCACACCGGGCTCTCCGAACCGCGCCATCCTGCACACACACACACACACACACACACACACACACACACACACGCCCAACAAACAAATAAACACACAAACAGCGCCGTTACAGAGATGCGGGAACCCCACACCGCCGCACTCACGCGCTCACGGAGACAAGGCAAAAAAACCGAAAAACATTTCAGCGAGTTGCGCGCGGATCACATAACATCACATAAAACCTGGATCAAAGATCAAAGAGAAGAGTTCGCGTGCACACAGCTACAGTTACGGGAAGCTGTCCTGTCTCGCGCTATAAAACAGAAATGAAGAAAAGCACGAACCCGTGAAACGCTGCTGCTGCTGCTGCTGCTGCTTATCTTCTTCCTCCTCCACAGCGCCGCGTCCTCATCCTCATCACTCAGCTGCTCGCTCCTGAGCCTCCGCGCGCCCCGAGCCGTGGAGATACCGCCCCTCTCAGCATCGCGATACCGAACACCGAGTCACCGAGTCACCGAGTCACCGAGTCTCCCTCCCTGCGAGCGCGAGCGCACCGAGCGCAGAACAGGGCGGAAAACACCGGCAATAATTTATTTAATTCTGTAACATCCGCAGCGGCTGATGAGGAGAAAAGGGAGGAGGAGGATGACGATGATGATGATGATGATGATGCGTGGATATCCAAGTCCAAACTCTCCGGTACCGGATGGAGCTCATTCACAACAGCGTGCGCGCAGGAAATTAAGCTTTTTTCCCATTCCGTTTCTCCTAATGGCGATGAGTGATGCGAGCGCGCGCTCGGGAACAGGAAAGGGGGGAAGTAATAATAATAATAATAATAATAATAATAATAATAAATAAATAAAATCCCCACCGAAGTCAGATTGTGATGCTCTCGTTATTTATTTTCTGTCGCGCGCGCGCCACACATCCGGAGAGAAAAAGCGGAAAATAATCCGCATCGCTTCAGATCAGGAGCGCGTGGGGTTTGTGGCGCGAGCTCGAGTCAGGAGCGCGCAGAGCAACCGAGGAACCGAGCTACAGGAACACCCCCTCCTCTTCCTCAGCGCATCACACACACACACACACACACACACCACCTAAAAAAAACAGCTCTGTCCACGCGGAGCTGGTTTCCCTTCAGTGATGGGGCTCGCGCTTCGGGGGAATGTTACCGAATAACAGAAGAAGAAGATGATGATGAAGAGATCGACTGTGTCTGAGCAAATCCACAGAATCTGAAAGCTCACAGTGATTTCTCCTCCACACTCAGCCTTGTTGCCAGATTGATGTGACTGTTTCCGGTTTAAAACCCGCCCAGTTCGGTCTGAACCATCTCCACTCTGTAACCCAATTACACCTGAAGAGCTTTAGATCTAATAACACACTCCACCTGAGAGCTGCAGCTCCGGGCTGCCAGCCTGCTGCCCAGGCAGTGGTGCTGTAGTTTACACCAGTTCACCAAACACTCAGTCAAAAACATTCTTTTATCAAATTCAATTCAAAATTAATCAAATATAAAATTTACATAATACAAGTGTTATTATTGTGTTAGGTTAACCGATCTGTCTCACTGAGTTCAGTAAACATCACACAAAAACACAAAATGAAACATTCTCTTTAACACTGGAGTTAAATATTCCAACTGAATGGAAATGTGAGTTAAATGTACAGATCCGTCGGAGGCTTTTACTGGATTTCAGGACAAATCATATGGATTAGAAGTAAAATAATGTGCATCAGTCTGGACCGGTCGATAGCTGGCAGGAGGCTGCAGGGTTGCCAGTTTGAAGAGATTCTGATGATTCTGAGATTAAATTCTGGAGTGTGTGTGTGTGTGTGAGATCCAGAAGCACACTATCGTAGTGATGATGTCAGAAAAGGGCGTGTTCCCGATAAAGAGGAGGTAGAGGAGGTGAGTGGCGGGAAAATGGCCAGGAGAGCGCGCACACACACACACACACACACACACACACACATGCACGCGCATACACACACATGCACGCACATAAACACACACACACACATAAACACACACACATTACTGGACATGATATCCTCTCTCACTGTCAAAGAGAGAGGCTTGTGTATTAGAGCTGACTGTAGAGAGTGTGTGTGTGTGTGTGTGTTTGTGTGTGTGTGTGAACATCATTGTTATTCAGGGAGCATTCACACGGCAGCCCTGAAGGAAGCACCCGGTACTTCCCTCCTCCACACACACACTCACACAAAGACACTCTCTCTCTCTCTCTCTCTCTCACACACACACACACACACCTGCCATTTTATTCAATTTACTCTCCTTGCTAACACCGAGATTGACAACACAAAAGAGAGAGAGAGAAGAAGGCAACACTGCTGGTCTCTGAGGGAACCACAGACAGACAGAGAGACACACACATTCTCACGCTATATATATATATATATGTATACATATGTGTGTTTGTGTGTGTGTGTGTGTCTTGCTGTGCTCTTTAGAAATATTAAGACCAGCAGATGGTGTTTTTTGATTGAGCTTAGCATGAAGCACGATAAACACACACACACACATACACACACAGACACGCACACAGGCACACACACATACACACATACACACTCTGTCCTACATTATGACTAGATGGTGTTCTGTCATCTTTCTGCTGCTTAATATTTCATAACTGCTGTCCTACAGCTCTCTCTCTCTCTCTCTCTCTCTGTCTCTAGATGGACATCACTGGGGACACAGGAGATGTTGGAGGGGGCAGCGTGTTTGGGGCTAGGAGGGCATCTAATTCTGTCCCATTGACTTTATTTTAATCAGCAAACAGGTGTGTACAGTGTGCATTTATCTACATTCGGGTCTGAACCCATTTCACTATTTATTCATTTAGTTAGAAATTAATGATATCACACATCTGTCTGTCTCTCTGTCTGTCTTTCCAACACTTTTCATATAGCTGCTACACACTTCTATCTATCTGTCTGTCTGTACATCACTCTCTTTGTCTCTGTTTTCATCTTCTTTCTCAGTGAGAACAACACTCAGTGTTCCAAAAACTTCATTAAAGCTTGTTCACATACACACACATACACACACACGGCTGTGTGTTTAGTGCTTAATTGAGAGTGTGTGTGATGAATCGAGCAGAATTGGGTTTTTGCAGGAACAGCAGTACTCAGCACAGAAAGAGAAACAGACAGAGAGAGAGAGAGAGAGAGAGATTTGTTTCTACTTCTCTCTGTCTCTCAGTTCATTCAGTGAACCAGAACCAGAAATCTAAAATACACATATTATTATTATTATTATTATTATTATTATAGTAGCAGATTGTGAAGTTTGAGTCTGTCTGTTTCTTTTTGTGTCTTGTGATGTGATGAGTGTGATGAATGTGATGAATGTGATGAGTGTAACGGATGCGATGAGTGTGATGGATGAGTGTGATGGATGCAATGAGTGTGATGTGATGAGTGTGATAAGTGTGATGTGATGAGTGTGATAAGTGTGATGGATGTGATGAGTGTGATAAGTGTAATAAGTGTGATGTGATGAGTGTGATAAGTGTGATGTGATGAGTGTGATAAGTGTGATGTGATGAGTGTGATGGATGTGATGAGTGTGATAAGTGTGATGTGATGAGTGTGATAAGTGTGATGTGATGAGTGTGATGGATGTGATAAGTGTAATAAGTGTGATGTGATGA
>CM040478.1:19375369-19391444 GCA_022758105.1 Pangasianodon gigas | reverse complement strand
GAAGGAGCTAGCGTGAAGGAGCTAGTGTGAAGGAGCTAGTGTGAAGTAACTAGCGTGAAGGAGCTAGCGTGAAGGAGCTAGCGTGAAGTAACTAGCGTGAAGGAACTAGTGTGAAGTAACTAGCGTGAAGGAGCTAGTGTGAAGGAGCTAGTGTGAAGTAACTAGCGTGAAGGAGCTAGCGTGAAGGAGCTAGCGTGAAGTAACTAGCGTGAAGGAGCTAGTGTGAAGTAACTAGCGTGAAGGAGCTAGCGTGAAGGAGCTAGCGTGAAGGAGCTAGTGTGAAGTAACTAGCGTGAAGGAGCTAGCGTGAAGGAGCTAGCGTGAAGGAGCTAGCGTGAAGGAACCCCCTCAGCTGCATGGCTGTGCGGAGGGTGAGTGTGTTTATGAGGAGCGTTGGTGTTCGTGATGATGTTCTGAGGGAAACTTCAGCGCTGATTAATGAGAGAATGAGCGTGCTGCAGGAACGACTTTAACACATCGACGCTAACGTGTTTGAGTAACAGCTGTGTGTGAGCGGGACAGCTGCAGGTTCACATCTGTACATCAGCTGGAGCACTGATCCCTCACTGAAACACGAGCTGGACACACAAACCTCACTGATCCTCACGGAAGGAGACACAATGTGTGTTCAGTGCACTTCCCTAATCTGATTCTGATCAGATACTGATCTGATTCCAATCCGATTCCGATCCGATTCAGATCCAATTCAGATCCAATTCTGATCTTAACAGTGAACTTTCATTAATCCATGTCACAAAAATCTGATCCGACACCAGTCCAGTGTTTCAGCCCAGTATGTGTCTGATTCCCAACACTCAGTATCGGATCAGTACAGCTCTAATCACTACGCTCACGTACAACAGTAACTAATAACAGTATAATTACTAAAGACTCTGTGTGTGTGTGTGTGTGTGTGTGTGCGTGTGTGTGTGTTGTATTTCTGCTTATCTGTGTGCTGCACTGAATAAACAGACACACTGCGACCACAGAGGATGTGTTTTACCCACTGTTCCTGTAGGAGAACCCACAGGAGAACCCACAGGAGAACCCACAGGGCATTAACTAAAAGCCTCAGTACAGCACTTCTGGTGTTGCTTCTGTCTCACTGTGTAACTGTAAGCGATTTGCTTTGGCTTCATGTTTATTCTGCGTGCGATTATCAAACCGAGTGACACACACTCTCACACACTCTCACACACACACCCACACACCCACACACACACACACAGAGGGCGGGGCCGGAGCGCGTGATTACATCTCTGAAAACAGGTTATGATTTATTTATGCATTACGGGAGCTGAACAGATGAGTGTTTACCGCTGTGTTTTCAGCGCAGACCGCACGCGCAGACGGTGCTGTAGCGCTCACACACACACACACACACACACACACACTCTCTCTCTCTCTCTCTCTCTCTCTCTCTCTCTGCGGTGCTGATGAAGCGATTTCTCTCCGAATTCGAGGTTGGAGTTTCAGTCGCGCGCGACACACCCAGCGCTGCCGTTGGCACCGTACAGCACCAACCTCCGTGCCTCCACCCAGCATGGCGGTGTGCGCGTGACACCCCCCCCCAAACCCAAAAAACCGTGACCCGAATGAAAAGGACACAGACACACAGAGAGAAAATAAAGCTCTAGCTCACATCACATCTACAGGGAGAAAGCTGAAGAGGAGAGGAGCGCGCGCAACCTGCACCGTACCGTACACCGTACACACGCAGCGCGCGCGCACTGATGCCACGGATCACTCGCTCGAAAGAGTCGATTCTTTCCAGCAAACCAGGTACGAGTGAGTCGAAGCAGTGAATCTGATTCAGCGCTCAGAGAGATGTGCAGAAGTGTGTGAGTGAGTGGTGTTTCAGTGTTTACGCTGCTCTCTGACCCTGCGGGTTTCCGCTGACGCAACACTCACACTAACGCTACAGGTGATTTATTACAGGGGGCGGGGCTACGCAGGAGCTCCAGGTAGTATTTATAAATCCAAGCAGTTTAGTCAATTCCTGGGTTTTTCAAAGAAACACGCTGAACACTTTATTTATTCAACACAGATGATGTTTAATGGTTTAAACCTCTGCGTACATGTTCATCATAAGTGATACACACCTTAACCTGCTCAGGTAACCTGCTCAGGTAACCTGTCTCTGCATGAAGATTAGGCCGCATCATATGCAGGCGGTTATTTAATGGTCCATTAGCTATGTGTTTATTAGCTAGAAAATGTCTTACACGCTTTAAAAAGGTTAGTGGAGAGTTAAGGGTTCTAGCTAAAAGGGTTCTACATAATACTCTATAAAATCTCTCCTGGAGATAAGTGTGGAGAAACAGAGTAAAGAAGACAGGGTTGTGAATCGATTCTCCTGATTCACTGTAGAAGATTCGATCAAAGAGAGAGAGAGAAAGAACCGATTCCTTTCACCGCGCGCATTCTCACGAGACTGCGAGAGAGAGAGAGAGAGAGAGAGAGAGAGACGCAGAGGCAGTGTGTTCAGCAGCGCGGAGGTCACGGGGCGGAAAAACAGCGCGCGAGCTGCGGAGTCGGTAAATAACCACTAAAGAGAGAAAAGGATGCTTTAATCAGCACGCGCCCTGAGGAGGAGAGAGACAGACAGAGGGAGAGAGACAGAGGGAGAGAAAGAGAGAGAGGATGGCCGGTTTTCGGTGAGCGCGCGCTGATGTTCGCACCATGGAGAAACGGTCTCTCGTGACGGCGGCGAGCTTTTGCATGAGCGTCCTCGCGCTCGTGCTGCTGGTCACCGCCATCTTCACGGACCACTGGTACGAAACGGACACGCGCAGGCACAAGCGGAACTGCGACCGGTACGGAGCCGAGTCTAATGACCAGAAGAACCGGGAGATGCCCATCTATCACCTGCCGCTGGTGGACAGCACCGGGAGCGGAGGCGGGGGCGGAACCGGGGGCTCGCGCCGGAACAGCGTGGCGCTCATGAAGCCGATTCACGTCGGGAGTCGCGAGGAGGAGCTGCTGGAGAACTGGAGGGCCATTCTGGGCATGGGCATCCTGGAGACCGAGTGCGGCCGCCCGCTCTTCCCCACGCACTCCGGGCTGTGGAGGAAATGCTACTTCCGGGGCGTGGACCCGGACATCGACCGGCTCATTTCAAAGGGTAACCTGACTTTTAGCATCATGCTAATGCACTATACACACATTACACAAAACACACCACAATGTCTTCAGTGTAGAAAAAATAAAACATTTTATTTAAAGTACACAGAATAAAAGGTAAATGTAATAATGTACAGTGTAACTACAGTAGAGTGGAACATGTATAAACATTTCCCCTCATTAAAAATGCCACTATGAATATACATGATATGCAAATTTCAGCACGCCCCAGTGTCATCCTGTCACCCCTAATAGCTTAATGTCACTAACTCAGCTAGCTCAAACACTAGCTCACACCAGCAACAGGAGCGGGATGTCAGTCTCAGACGCTCGAGTTACAGCCTCATCTTATGTAACAGCGTGACACTGTTACCATGACAACCACCAACTTTATTAGTGTATCACACCGGTTCTACAGCTAAATGTTTCTATTCAGCACATTATCATCCTCGACTAATTTGCATATTGGATATGATAGGTTGAAAGTTGTGGAGTTTATTTTGTGACATCACAACCCAAGTTCATGCATAGCTCCGCCCCCAAATCAGTTTCATCCAGAATTATGGAGAAAGTCTCTGTTTTAAATGGAAACAATTCAGTATTTAGAACAAAGTGAGCTCAGCGTGTAGATCTGAAACATTGCTCACTGAGAGTCGTTTCATGTCTCCATGACGACGAGTCGGTGTGTATATCAAGTGTGTGTATTGACCCGTATGAGTGGTGAAAGATATTTACATGTACACCACAGTGCTGCTGAATTCTGGATTGTGATTGGTCGGAAGGTGTTGATTAATTTTCTATAACAGCAGCTCTGACAGTAGCGCAGGTTTATATTAATGCGCTCGCTCTAATACGTTATCGTTTCTATAGTAACAGCTCATTCACAGGGACGTGTACAGCAGATGCTCCACTGATAATAAACAGATTTTTAAAAATGTTTTGGTGAAGTTTTCTGTAAGGAGACGTTTATTAACATTAACGTTGATGGAAGGAGTCTCCAGTGTCAGCGCTTTGTAACAGTCAGAGGTAAAGCTGTAACTTTAAGTTTTCCGACATCTTCAGGACAGAGGAGTTTACGCTTCTTTGCAGTTTCTCAGTAACATGTGTTACAAGCTGCGATTTTTGTCTTATTAACTTGAAGAGAGAGAATAAAGAGAAGCTGGTGAGTGAACGAGTGTTTATAGCTGCTATAACGTAAGTGACAACAGGAACTAACTTATTTCACCAACGTTCTACAACATTAAATGTAACTATAAATGGATAAAAACCATGACAAAATTAAATGAAATATTGTTGCACATGGTTGTGTTTAGTGTGTGTGTGTGTGTGTGTTGGGTTTGGAGCTGGATGATGAAGGTGACAGGAGGAAGTCGATATAGATTATGTTGATGAGATGATGCTGGATTAAAGATGGAGATGTGCAGAGTCACTCACAGAGTCCTGTCGACCTTCAGCAGCCACACACACACACACACACACACACACACACACTCACTCACTACACACTCACACTCTACTCTCTCACACTACACACACTGTTTCACGTGAAACAGGAGCCGCATCACCTGTAATGTTATGTAAGTAATAACCACTGTGTGTGTGTGTGTATGTGTGTGTGTGTGTGTGCGTGTGTGTGTGTGAGAGACAGTAAAATACTGAGTGGAAGGGTGGTGTGATGAAGTGGAGTTACTGTTACCACCCTGAAGTTGATTATTTTCCTATAACAGCATGTCCCCACATTTTTATTCCTCTTACACCACAGCAGTTTACCAACAATTACAATTTCTTTCTTTATTTAAAAATGACAAGTCATACTTTTATCCATTTATAGTTTCATTTGATGTCAAACGAGTTAGTTCCTTTTGTTGCTTACGTTGTAGCAGCTATAAACAGTTGTTCCCTCACCAGCCTCTCTTTATCATTTTCTCCTGAAGTTAATAAAACAAAAAACGCAGCTTGTCGTTACCAAGAAACCGCAAAGAAGTGTAAACTTCTCTGTCCTCTGAAAATGTAAACTTACAGCTTTACCTCTGACTGTTACAAAGCGCTGACACTGGAGACTCCTTCCATAAATGGCACATAAACATCTCCTTACGGAAAACTTCACCATATCAACATTTACACACAATTTTCATTCTCAATTTTCATGATGATGTCTCTGATAGTCTGTAAAATACAAGACAGAACGAGAGCGAGAGAGAAAAAGAGAGAGAGAAAGAATGAGCATATGTATTGAGTGATACAGATTACATGTGTACTAATACTGTGTGTGTGTGCATGTGTGTGTGCATGTGTGTGTGTGTGTGTGTGTGTGTGTGTGTGCGTGCGTGTGTGTGTGCTTGCGTGTGTGTATTGCAGGAATTGCAGATCGCTGCACTGCGGTTAAATATCATTTCTCTCAGCCGATTCGACTCAGGAACATTCCTCTGAACCTGACCAGAACCATCCAGCAGGACGAGTGGCATCTCTTACGTATGTACACACACACACACACACACACACACACACACACACACTGGGAATGTCAGAGTGGGACAAATATGCGTGTCTAAGTGGGACAGCTGGGCATGGCTAGCAGTGTTCATGACATTCAGGACCAAACACTGCTGCTGCTTTTCTTCTCCTGTTGAAGTCATGTGACGTTTATTGAGATTAAATGTTGATGTTACTGAAAAATCTGATCATGTTTAAAAGTGGAATTTCATTAGCCTCTAATTTATGCTGTTATATATGTGAGGTATGAGGGTTTAGTTGGTGATATGTGTGTGTGTGTGCGCGGGTGTGTGTGCACGTGTGTGTGTGTGTGTGCGCGGGTGTGTGTGTGCACATGTGTGTGTGTGTGTGTGTAAGGAGTGGTTGTAGGAGAGTGGAGGAGGAAACACACCAGAATTCAGGTCATGTTTAATATTAAGCTTAGAGCTGCTCATTTTGATGATTTAATCAGTGCCGAGGACAATAATCTAATATTTTAAAAGATTTTCTTCAGTAAATGCGACTCGTTCTCTTCCTCCTGTCCCTGTTACTGACAGATCAGTGATGTTAAAGTTAATATTTCACCTCTTTCTACATCAAACTCTGAATTTAAACCCAAATAGTAATAAAAATTAAAAGTAATTTTAAGGAACCTGTGAATATTTTTTGTCCTTTTACTGTAATTCCTGTTACGTTTCTTAAAATGAAATCTGAGCTCCTGTTTTTCTTTTTATTGTCAATGTTTCTCTGCATTTTATTGGACCTTTTCTTGAAAAAAAACCCAGTCATCTCCAAAGACTTTAGAGAAATGGTGTTGAAATAAAATATATTTTTATAAAAGTATTAATCAGCACTAAGACGTCCATTATCATATCACGTTAGGGATATTTTAGAAGTCTGTAGTTTTGGAAATAGATTTTACTGCGACTTTCTACGCCAGTGATCAGGGAATTTTGTTTAGCAGTATTTTCATGAGCAGGATTAATGAATTATTCAGTAGTTCAGTGTATCTGGGCTGCGCTTCAGTATTTATTTTTGTTTTATTGTATCGGTGATTCTCACAGTGACGTACCTCAAGATTCCATACTTGGCCCTATTTTATTTCACTGTAATGCTCCTCTTTGGTTTTTATCCAGATGTTTATTATTTTTTTAAACATTTTATGCATCTGACACACAGCTGTATCTACTGTCTGTAGATTAGCCATGTTATCAGCCCTGTCTGGATTTATAGAGATTTACAGATAACTCTTGGTTTGCTAGCATCTAATGTTATGCTAACAATTAAAGTTATATATTTCTATCTGCAATAAAGAATTTGTTCAGTTTTGTTATTTCCTGTTAAGAAATATTATCAAGATTAGATCAGTCTTGTCCTTTCGACTGAGAATAATATTCATGCTTAACTCTTTTTACCAGACGACAAAAATGGAATTTGCGCCTGTTTTGTTTGTGCCCGTGTTCAGCATTGAATTTATTTGTGATGTCTCACTCCACTGTACCGGTTAATGGCTCATATAAAAGTCGACACTCAGGGCTTTAAGAATTTGCAGTTTTTCCTAATTATTTCATTTTTTTTAACCTAGCCTACTAGGTTTAAATGTTATAATTTTATTGTGGCAGTTGTATACATTGTTTTACTATCAAAACGCTTTAGTTGTGCTGTGTGTTTTATCTCTGTACCAGTGTTACTGTGGAGAGGTGTGAATTATTTGCTCAGCAGGGGGCTCAAACTCCTCCCCTTTCCCATTGCCCTGCTCACCAGCAGCTAAACACAGAGTCATGATACTCTACAGACAGAAACCCAACAGTGTCCTGACTAATTTTATAACAGATTTGTGGCGCTAAAGTAATTAGTTTGTTTATGCTGATTGAAAATGTCCGATAAGTCGATTTCCATTTCCGGCAGAATGGAACACCAGTGTACTGCAAGAAAGGGTTAAATTTGATAATTTATAACATTTTTATTTATAGCATGATTCAATGGTCATAAATAATCATAAATCTTCTCCTCGCTGGCTCACGGTGAAGTTTAGAATTGAATTTCAGCAGTCGTGTAAATATTTCCACAGGGAAAGTTCCTCGTGTTCAGAGTCGGGTTACGCACCTGTTTAATTTCTAGGCGTCTTGTTTCAGATTATTAAAATGCACAGACTTCTCGTCTTCGAGGTTGTGTAGGAGTTCCTCTACACTGCATTAATATTCACCGTTACAGAAAAGCAAGAGCCGATAATGTGTATTTTAGTCTGATATAAAAATGTAAATAAATGTGTAAGAGTAGCTGAAAATATTTTGAGAATGCTGTGAGGTTGGTAGTCCTGAAGGTTGTGAGACAGGTGAGTATTTTTGTGGTTTTGTCTCAGTTTGCCCTTCAGTAATCCTCCCACAGTCACATACAGCCAGACTGTAAATCAGTGTTTCCACTGCAGCAGCTCCTGAAAGGATCAAGCAGAAATAAAGGAAGAAAAGCTGAAGAGTATTTATGATGTGTGTGATTGATGTGTTATTGATTACAGATTAATTAGGGATTTATTGTAGCTGTAGTGTGTGATGTTGAACTGGTGTCCCGTATGTTTCAGTTACACACCATCACACACACACACAGTGTTAATTATACAGCGTTATTATTATCATCAGAGCTGCTGGAAATAACGTGTGATCTCTCACAGTGTGGGCGGAAGTCATGGAGACGCTGTGTGTGTGTGTGTGTGTGTGTGTGTGTGTGTGTGTGTACAGATCTGAGGAGAATAACAGCGGGCTTTATGGGAATGGCTGCTGCTGTGTTGCTCTGTGGCTCCGTCGTCTCTGCAGTCGGATTTTTCTGGGAGGAGAAACTCACACAGCATGTATCAGGACTACTGTTCCTGATGTCAGGTATATATATATATATATATATATATATATACACAACCACACACACACACACACACACACACACAAGCTCATGGTTGTACGTTCCTCTCCGCTGCAGGGATCTTCTGCACCATCTCCTTGTGCACCTACGCCTCCAGCGTGACCTACGACCTCTCCCGGAACCCTCCCTTTATCTACGGTCTCCCGGGTGACGTGGATCATGGATTTGGTTGGTCGGTGTTGTGTGGGTGGGCGTGTCTCGGGCTGACGGCGGCATGCGGCTGCATCAGTACCGCCTCCCCCTTCATCACGAGCCACAAAAACACACACACCTCTGCGGTGTGAGAGCTCTCTACAGCTACTGATGGACTCAACACCTCTCACACACACACACACACACTTCCATAAATATATTACACCATATTTTTTGGACTAGACGTCACTCTGGGGTGTAAGACCTCACTCCCATCCCACACCCCAACCCTTTCAACAGGGGCGGAGCTTCATTGTGACCAGCCAATCACAGACTTGATCATGTGAAACCACCACTGTTCACTACTTCAGCTAGTATAAATACTTAAATACTGCTTTAATCACACAGTATTATAGTGCAACACTACACTGTATGTGTGTATATTTAGGTTGTTGATTGTGAAATATGATTGGTCGTTTCCTGGTTAAAACCCCGCCCCCATACCCCCACCATCCCACCTACCCACACACACACACACACACACACATGTGAGGACTGTTCCATAAGCACAATGATGGTGGTGGTGATGATGATGATGGTGGTGATGATGGTGGTGATGATGGTGGTGATGATGATGATGATGGTGGTGGTGATGATGGTGGTGATGATGGTGATAATGATGATGATGGTGGTGGTTACAGAAGTGTGTGTTTGTATTAATATTGTGTAATGTGGAGCTCAGATGAACAGAGGCACGGAACCTGAACACAGTGTTAATGAGGAGTTCAGAAAGCTGCACTAATTACAGCTCGCTAGTGACATTATGGACGAAATGACGAGATGAACACACTGAATACAGCAGTATTATTATTATTATTATTAATATTATTATTATTATAACAACAACAAAATACAATAATAATAATATATTGTTATAATGATGATGATGGTGGTATAGTCGTGGCTCTGTGTGCGTTCCTGAGTGTGAACTGTGAATAATAAAGTCCTGTACAGATCTAATAAAGCAGTGTGACGACTGGTGTGTGTGTGTGTGTGTTTATGTGTGAGAGAGAGAGAGAGAGAGAGAGACTTACTGCCATCTAGCGGACAGTTTAAATTCCTCTTTATTCCACTGCTGAGAGAAAAATGATCGTATGTCTGTCTTTCTTTCTGTAGGTCTATCTGTCCATCTGTCTATCTGTTTATGTACAGATGTAATCATTACAGTAAGGCCATGACCTCTCTCTCTCTCTCTCTCTCTCTCTCTGTGTGTGTGTGTGTGTGTGTGTGTGTGTGTGTGTCAGCAGGGGGCGCTGCAGCATCCTTCATCACGTCACTCATAAAGAGGCAAATTTGAACAAGTTAATCTTTATTATTAAAATGATAAAGCGAACCACAGACAGCAGCTTCAGCATCATCATCAGCTCTATACACACTCAAAATGATCTTTAATCATCTTTACTACAGGTGAAATTTAAATACAGCACACACTAAAACTGAAGAAAACAACAAAACACAATGTGACATCATCACTCTGGCCATTAAAGTCTTTAAAACTGTCATTATTAAACCGGTAACCTTTAGTACGTTCTCCCAAAACACTACAACACATTTATATAACGAATAATTAGCCCATTAGCTAGCAGGCTACAACAGCGCACTGACGATGAGGTGTTTCTCAAAATGGCGGAACCCGGAGTGAGCTAGCGGGCGATGCTAAGTGTAATTACAGTGTAAGTTTAACCTTTGCTTAGAAAATTTTACCAACACATCTGAGGTAAGTGTAGAAGCTCCTGATGGATCTGTCTTCTCATTTTCACTGTCACTGTGTTTTTACACGGTCTGTATGAAAGACCGCTGTGTGTTAGCTAGATCGTTAGCCTCCTTCAGCCTCGGCCATATTGCCCAGTTGCCTAGCAACAGTGTTCTCCTGACTTTACCACAGTCAGAGTGAATTCTATTAAAAACTCCTGGATTAAACACCAGCATTAGGCCATTATAAAGTTATAAAAGGTTCATGAACAGTATGTTTATTATAACAGATCAATGGTGTATTATGTCGAAGCCCATATTTATGTTTAATAAAGCTGTCTTTCTCATATTATAATAAATATTCTGCATATTTAAAGTCAGAATCCTGCTGTACACTATATACAGGATATAAAAGTGCTGTGTTTATATGAACATGCACACTGAGTCAGGTCCACAAGTGTGAGAGCACTAACCGACTCCTGATCATCATCATCATCATCATCATCATCATCTTCATCACTGATTAAACACTCACATTGCTTTAGTGCAGTGTTCCTGTCTGAATTAAACCCTCTGTGTTTTCCAAGCAAACTTTAGCGCGATTCAGCTGCACTAAGAAAGTGATTCGACTCTGAATCGACTCACCTGCAGGAAGTGAATCAAACATGCCGTGTGTTTTTTCTTTGATGTGAGCTGCTGAACTGAGCAGCTGAAGCGCTGCAGAAATGTGATTTAGGACATGTAGAACGAAAAAACACACATATTTTAAACCAAATCTTTGTATTATTATTTAATTATTTAGCACCAGTGTTCTAACAAATTGTCCTAATTATCCAGATGTCCTGCTGAGTTTCTGCGCATGCGCACGTCATTTCTCCACGCCCATAAATTCAGGCTTCATATATTTTAAATGCTGGAGGAAATTTTCTTGTAATAAGATAATAAGTGACCTATAGTTTCATGCTGGAAGTATTTTTTAAGGTCAAAGTAATAGACAAAAGAGACCTATAACTCTTATTAAATGTATAAATTTAAATGTATAAATTTCTGCATAATAAATAACACACTTTTAGCTCCGCCCCTTCTGCAGTTTTTAGTTTTTTTCATTTATTATGTGCAATGGGTGCAGTGTGAAACCGAATCAGATCAAATAACAAAATGTATTAATTATATTCACGCTCACTGAGACTCAAGTGTGTGTGTGTGTGTGTGTGTGTGTTTGTCTGTTTTATCCTGAAATATGAGCAGTTGTCATTAGTGCTCTCAGACTCCTGCACCTGACTGCATGGATGGCTTTTTAATTCTTCACTCCTTCTGTCTGATCCCAGAGCTGTTTTACACACACACACACACACAGTAGCAGATGTTCTACATATCAAACTTAATAAAGTCACATCCTTTCAGTAAACCCTAGACTATGAACAGCATCCACACATTTGATAGACAAGGTCTGGGTGAAGGGGTGGGGTCATGTGTGTGGGCGGGGCTATGATGAGGGGCAGGGTTAGGGGTGGGGTTGGGGTGGGGTTAGTGTCATCAGCAGTGGCCTGACATGATAAAGTGCCTGGATGTTATTTACAGCCACAGGAGGCGGAGCAACAGTGAGAATAAGTAGGCGGGGCGAATGAGAAAGTTGAGTGAAGTTATGAATAAACTTTATGCACATGAGAAGTGAAAGGAATTGAGGACTTGTGGTTTGTGTCTTTTTCCCTCCTTCAGAAACATGATCTGCATTTTTTTGATTCTGCGTATTGGTTCTTACTCACAGCTCCTGAATAGCGATCCTCACTCTGCTGCTCTGAGCCGTAGTTAGAGCTCGGTTAATTCTGACTACAGACAGCGATGCACTGCACTAAGTGTTTTTATCTTAGCAGAAATACATTTGATTTGCAGACAAAATGGGCAAAATCTCATTTTCAGGCATAAGACATGCAATGTGTGGGGTTATCATATGGGGTGGGGTTAGAATGAGTAGTTGGAGTCAGATTTGTGTGTATTCATACGTTCATATCAAACACGCCACCACTCAGATCAGCTTTAACATCAGAGTTATGCTAGCTACAGACAACGAGCAGGACATTCCTACTGCAGACATCACACATAAACATGTCTCAGGTTAAAGACTTTCACTGTGATACTAAAGTTCCTAAACATTCACCAACAGTGGATTCAAGAAATACAGATCCTTAACTATAATTTAATTTTAGTTCAACACTACAGAAATACAATTTCCTGCTAATCAGAGCAGTGTGGGCATGTCACGTCACAGAATGATTGACAGCAGCGTCTCCGAGACAACGCAAGCTTCAGCTCATCAGCAGTGCGACTTCTGAACAATTCTTTCTGTTTTACAGAATGTTGAAGCAATTTGAGTGAGACACATGCGGAATCTGTTCTCCCGAAGTCATGGAAAAGTCTGTAGATGAGTTAGTGAGACATTTCTCGCTACAAGGTCAAAGGTCATTTGCTCAGTCATGTGACAGGAAGTAGGCACTGATGGTGACAAACCCACACATTAACACTTTAACACATTTAACACATTAACATTAACAGCATTAATGGCTGCTCCAGACATCTCTCAGTTTTTTTCTGACCCTGAAAAATGTAATCATGTTGTTTGTTGCTTTATTTTAAAAACCTGTAATGATGCAGTCGGCTTTGAGTGACATTAACATGATGTCATTTCCTGCCCTTTTGTTTCTCTGTTTTATTTATAGCACTGATTATTTATAGTCCAGTTGTGTTTTCTTGCTGGTGTTCATGCTCAGAAGTCCTTGATGATGCAGTGAGTCTCTAACTACGTGACGATGATGTCACTTCCGGTATCAATTTCTTTAAATAAAGCTAGGATGTTCTGCGTGTGTGTGTGTGTGTTCAGAAGCCCTTGATGATGCAGTAGGCCTCGAGTGAGGACAGGACGATGTAGAGGAGCCACAGGCTGAAGAACAGGCCGGTGGTGAGGATTTTGGCCCCCCGCGGCCCCCCCAGCTCGCCGCCGATGTTGGGTCGGCGCCGGTACATGAGCACGGCGATGCATACAAAGGCGAAGATGGTGAAGAGTGTGACAGAGAAGGCGAGCGTTCCCGGGGCCACTTTAAATTCCTTACCGTGCCACTGGTGGAAGATGGCAGCGATGGACCAGGCCACACCGATACCCAGGAACACGTTCACGGCGTTACTGCCCGTCACGTTCCCGATGGACGCATCCGCATACTGATCCTGTATCGCCGCCACTTTACTCGCAAACGTGTCTGTGAGAGAGACAGAGAGAGAGAGAGACAGACAGAGAGACAGAGAGAGAGAGGGAGACACAGTCAGAAAGAGAGAGAGAGAGAGAAACACATTTTCATTGCTGTCTCTGTCTCTGAGCTGTTTTTCAGGACCCTACTTTACATACTTACTATTAAACAAGCAGTGCTAGGTAGCAAAGCATTTAATAACCACAGTACACCTCTCTCAGTTACCATGGCAACTGGCAACTGACCGTGGCTTCAGCTGAAACACCACCACAGTAACACTAGTACCGTAACAGTGGTTATGTAGAGTGGCATACTGTTTATATACTACAGCTAGTTTATGTAGTTTATGCTAACTCATGTTTAATCATTAACTGGCGCACGAGCGTGGGCGGAGCTCCACCTCAAACCCTGTGAGGGTGAAACCCGGGTATGGCTCAGGGTGGAGTTTAGGACCTTTAAACTTTCCCCAGAAGCTGTGCAGGATGTGTGTTTGATGCATGTGATGATTGAATGGATATGTGTTTAATAAGCGGTTGCCGTAGCGCCGCGTACCTGGGACGGAGGTGCCGAGGGCGACGAACACGACAGCGGTGACCGAGTCCTTCAGGCCGATGGTGCAGCCGAAGTGTGAGGCGAGGTCTCCGATGACGGCCGTGAGCAGGCCGATCATGCAGATGGACACGATGAAACACGCCCAGCCGTTCCAGTAATCAGTGGGAGGAACGAACGCAAACGCCACCTTCCAGAAGACGGTCAGGAAGTGCATGACGTAATCAAAACACGAGGGCAGCTTCTCTTCTCTGCACTCTTCATCATCATCGTCATCATCATCACCTCCTGACACACACACAATACACACGCTGAAACACACACTCACACCTACGCACACAATACACACCCTGAAACACACTCACACTCACCTACACACACGATACACACCCTGAAACACACTCACCTACACACAAAATACACACCCTCAAAAACACACTCGCACTCCCCTACACACACAATACACACGCTGAAACACACACTCACACCTACGCACACAATACACACCCTGAAACACACTCACACTCACCTACACACACGATACACACCCTGAAACACACTCGCACTCACCTACACACACAATACACACCCAGAAACACCCTGAAACACCCTGTGTGTGTGTGTGTGTGTGTGTGTGTGTGTATACCTGAGTTGACTGTAATGGCCTCCACAAACTGCTCTCTCCAGCTATTTGTCCCCACCAGCAGAGCCAAGTTCGTTTTCTTTATTAATTTATCTACTGTGCTCTGAAGACACACACACACACACGCACACACACAATATCTCAACACAAGTTAACTTTAGTGAAGAACAATTACTAGGAAAAGAGAGGAAGGGGTGTGTGTGTGTGTATGTGTGTGTGTGTGTGTGTGTGTGTGTGCCTTGAACTCGTAGGACTCCTCGATGATGACTTCCAGTCGAGAGTTTTCTCCTAAAGACGGCCGTCCCAGCTCAGCGATCCTCATCTCCTCCTCCTCCTTCTGAGAGAGAGAACGCTTCACTGCCTCATCTGAGAGACAGACAGAGAGAGAGAGAGAGAGAGAGAGAGGAAAGAGTTAGAGAGAGAGAGAGATTTAACAGAGAGATTTCTGCAGTTTAACAGTAGAAGAGATGTTAAGAATCATTCTGGGAGAAGGAAACACTGCAGCCTTCCCTGCAAAGTATGTATCGGAATGTGAGAGTCTGAGGGACAGCGAGACACAGAATGTCCTGCACACACCCTGAATACACACACCCTGAATACACACCCTGAATACACACACCATGTTCACACACTCACCTGTCAGGGTTTTTGTTGTTGTTGTTGTTTGCTTTATATATATATATATTTTGCTGTTCCTGTTTATGATGTTTGTAATGTTTAAATATGTATATATGTGTTATTTGTATAAATTTTGGTTTAATCTTCCTGAACTATTTGCTTTGGCAACAATGTGATTTATAACATTCATGCCAATAAAGCACTGATGAACTGAACTGAGAGACAGACAGAGAGACAGAGAGAGAGAGAGAGAGAGTCTAATCCTAGACTTCCTCATGAAACACGATGCCTTGAGTAAATGTCAAATTGGTTTCCTCCCAAAATGTCGCACATCTGACCATATTTTCACCCTACACACTCTAATTGATAAATATGTACATCAAAACAAAAGTAAAATTTTTGCTTGTTTCGTAGAAAGCATTTTAAGAAAGCATTCGACTCAATCTGGCATGAAGGATTATTCTTAAAACTTTTAGAGAGCGGTGTAGGGGGAAAATGTTATGATGTGATCAAATCAATGTACACAGCCAGTCAATGTGCTGTTAAAATTGAAAATAAAAGAACAGACTTTTTCTCCCAGCAGCGTGGAGTGAGACAGGGCTGCAGTTTAAGCCCCACCCTATTCAACATTTAT
>CM040478.1:19321987-19334596 GCA_022758105.1 Pangasianodon gigas | reverse complement strand
GAGAGAGAGAGAGAGAGAGAGAGAGAGAGAGAGAGAGAGAGAGAGAGAGAGAGAGAGAGAGAGAGAGAGAGAGAGAGAGAGAGAGAGAGATAGAGAGAGAGAGAGAGAGAGAGATAGAGAGAGCGAGAGATGGTTTTTCCCTCCAGCAGTGCACAAATTAACACATATTTCATTTGCTGCAAAATCGACTATCAGCCAGGACTCTGGGACAAACTGAAGACCCTGTAGGGCTCTTTTTTAAGAGTGTACAGGGAATAGCATGTGTGGTTTGGGACACGCCCACAGTGGACTGATAAGGGCGAGCTGTTTGTGATGGTGTTTATATGATGGTTTTAGGACTGTGTGTGTATGTGTGCGTGTGTATGTGTGCGTGTTTAGAAGTGCTGTGAAGTGTACTGAAGCAGGTGACTGCAGCTGCGTAACTCTCCAGCTGGTGGCACTGTTGTACTGTAACTGGATCTGGGTTGCCAGATTGAGCAGGAATAAACTCTGTTAGAATTTGGCCTGTCTTATAACACATTAAACCTGTTTAAACACGTCCACAATCTGGCAACCCTGCAGTTTAGTGTCACTGATGATATCAGAACATTAAATACGATCTAATCTGATTATTTATTTTCATCATGTGATTGTAGAAAGTGAAGTAGAGTCTTTTTTAAACTTTAAAGTTGCAGTAGTTGATTTTTTTACTCCTTACTTGTACTAATGAACATGATAAAAAACAATGCATTAAGCCGTGACTTTAGCAAAAGTGTTTAAAGTTGCCGAGAAAAACCTGTTGGGAAAACTGACCTCCGGTCCGGAATGCTGGTTTGTGTTTGGATCAGCCTCCTGTCAGTCATTTTATAGACACTCTACTCAATGGGCCACCATAGATCCTGGGGGCGGAGCTTCACGAACATGGGCGGGAATCATTTACATGTCGAACCCACCTAACCTTTAGACTAATCTTACCTAAACCAACTCTAATTGGCTAAAACAATATTCACTCCTCTCCAGTCTGGCAACCCTGCCCTGAAACTGTGAACAAATAGTTTATATGATATGTAATGTTCTATTTCTCTTTTAATTCCACTCTTCTGGTGTTTATGTGCCCTATACGGTGAACAGGGCATGTGGATTGGGACGCGTCCATGTGTAAACTGATGAATGTATTATGTAAATTATTATCGTTAATTAACAATCACAGTAGATCAGAGACATCCCGAGGCTCAGATTTATTTGTCTCTGCTCCTCCTGAGAACATCACGGTTCCGTTACGGTTTATGAGAACGTGGTAATAAGTGTCTCTCTGCTGGAAATGTGTGGGTTCCTCAGAGGACCGATCAGAACGGAACCCTCTCAGAGGAAGTGCACAGTTTAACATCCACTCAGACAAGAAGTGATCAGAACTCGTCCGTTTCTGGAAACTAACACTGTCCTGTGTTCAAGGTCAGAATCGATCATCAGATAGTGAGACACTTCATCTCCATCTCAGCTAATAACAGCTGCTAATCTGTACATCACACAGTGGATTACAGCCCAGTGTGAGTGTGAGACGAGGCTGCTGATTGGTCAGCTGCTGTAACGCCCACTATGACATCATCAGCTGTCAGTGTGAATTTCAAATCTCCAACATTTCGTCAGTGTGTTTCAGTGAGAAACTGTTTCAGCTGTATAAAGTTTATAAAAAAAATCCACCACCAACACCACCACCACCAACAATAATAATAATAATAATAATAATAATAATAATAATAATAATAATAATAATAATAATGATAGTAAACACTGTGTGTGTGTGTTTCAGTAAAATACTGAGTGACGGAGTTACTGTTATCACGATGAAGTTGCTTATTTTCCTATAGCAGCACACCCCCAAGTGACACATCATGCTTCTTATCCATTTATAGTTACATTTAATGTCGGTGAAACAAGTTAGTTCCTGTTGTCACTTACGTTATAGCAGCTATAAACAGTCGTTCCCTCATCAGCCTCTCTTTATTCTCTTTAAGACAAAAAACGCAGCTTGTCATGTGACTGAGAAACCGCAAAGAAGCGTAAACTCCTCTGTCCTGAAGATGTCAGAAAACTTAAAGTTACAGCTTTACCTCTGACTGTTACAAAGTGCTGACACTGGAGACTCCTTCCATAAATGATGCACAAACATCTCCTTACTTTGAGAAAACTTCATTATATCAATGATTCCACGTTTGTTATTCAGTTTATTATCCGTGGAGCGTGCGCTGTACATGTCTCTGTGAATGAGCTGTTTCTATAGAAACAATAACGTATTAGAACATTATAATATAAACCTGTGAACGAGTGAGTGAGTGAGTGAGTGAGCAAGCGATTTCACACACACACACACACACCATTAGAGGTGTTTGCATGTTTTCTCTGTAATTCTAACCTCGGCATGGTGTTTGTCCTTTTTTGTCTTTTATGTCGTGTTGTTTATAAACTGACTGTGTGGATTTGAATATTAATGAGCTCATGTTTATGCGGCCTGTTTGAGTTAGTGACCTTTACTGACTCTTATGAAGTTTATCCACACACATCCTGCCTCCTGCCCTCCAGATTTAAGCTTTTAGCTCCGTATTCAGAGTGGAGTTAATCTCTCACTGAGGATTTAATACTGAAATTCCACACATCAGCACTCAGAGCTCAGACGTAACTACTGACTGAAGCGCTATTCAGAAGTCATGTGAGAGTTACGCACACGGGGCGGAGATTATCTAAAATGGGACGTGTCTCAGTTACACTCTGATTCTGATCTTGAGCTTAAGTGCATATTTCTTGCGTGATTTCGGCTCGAGTGAGGAGCAGCGTTAAGTCCAGCTACACAGTTTAATATAACCACAATACGTCACGCTGAGATTTATGTTTTGTCTGTAAATACACTCACACACACTGTGGAATGTCAAAGACAGTATTACATACATAAACATGACTCTATTCATTAATTGCTTTAAATTCCACGAAATGTTTTTAGAAGGCATCAGAGGAGCTGCATCTTCATCTCAAAGAGTAATTTTTTATTGGATTAAAAGCAAAATAATAGAATACACTTAATCAGTGGCCTTATTTTGGTCTTAGAATTGGTCTAGACACTATTAAAACTCCGTCTCAGAAGCTTCTACTCAGGAAGAATCTGGAGGTGTGAGCTACACGCAGCTGATTTTAATAATCTGAATGTGGAGCTCAGAAAATCCACTGAAGCAGCTGCGTAACCCGACTCTGAATACCAGCAACTTTCCTCACGGAAACACTGACGTAACTTTTGGACTCAAGTCACTGACTCTGTAGAATATCAGTGTTTTATTGACATCTCACTGCACTGTAGGTCCTGAAACTTTAACTACATAAAGAACCCCTAGAAGAACCTTTGAGGAACAGTGTAGGAAGAAAAAATAAAAATGAGAGAGAAGCAGTAAGGGAGAGGAGGAAGGAAAACAGGGTAGTAAGGTGTGTATTTGTGTAACGCCCTACTGTAGGTCTCTTCAAGGCGCTCTTTGTGTAGTTAAGGGCTCTGGAACCCAAACTTTCTGCTAGAGAAATACTCTTTTCACAGAGAACCTTTAGGGGTTCCTCCAGGAGGAAAATGAGAACACTTAAGGACTCTACATGTGACCGTTCATTCTAAGAGTGTATTTCCTTTTCACACACTCCTGCTTAGCTTTCCCTTTTCACCCTCTTTCCCTCGCTTTTTCCTTCATTTTCCTTCCCTCACTCTCCTCCCCTCTCTTCCTCTTTGCCTTCCCTCCTTTCTCATGATCCCTCTTTCAGTGTAGAGAACACATCTGCCCTCGTTCACTTCAGAAATGAATTTTTCTATATTTTTGTCATGTTTCAGGATCATTGTGTTAGCTGAATGAACACTAATGTGGGACGCTTCACTGACGGGAAATTAATCAATGTCTGATTATTTTATTCCGCTGAAATTCTCAGTAAATCTGTCACAACGTCTGAGCTCACAGGAGTGTGTGGGGTTAAAGTGCACACTTTAAAGTGCACACTGCGGGATATTATTTAAAGTGCGCTTGTTAAGAGGAATCACTCAGAGTCACTCATGTGGACTCATCGTTCCCTTTAACACTTTCTCTTACTCTCTATCTCTCCATCTCTCTATCCCTTCTCTTATTCTCTCTCTATCCCTTCTTCAATTTTCCTTCTCCCTCTCTCCTGTCTGCTTGTTTTTTTTCTGTCCTTTGCTTGCTGTGGTGCTTTATTTCCCTTTCTCTTACTTCCTATTTCTCTTCCCTCTTCCTCTTCTCTTATTTCTCTTATTACTCATTCCCTGTGTGTGTGTGTGTGTGTGTTTGTGTGTGTGTTGCGTGGGGAGAATCTGCTGCTATGTGCACTATTTTCCTTTCTCTTACTCTCTCTGCTTGTTTTTCTTGCTCTCATTATTCCATTCTTTTTGCCTTTCTTTCTTTTCTTCTTTCCCTCTCTTCCTTTCTCTCACTCCCTCTTCTGCTTGCTCCCTTTACACCTTTCCTTTACCCGTGTTTTCTTTGTCTCTCTCATTCCCCTGCTCCCTTTCTCGCTTTCACACCTCCCCCTGTTGCCTCTTGCTCTGCATTCTCTTTTCTTTTGCTTTTTTTCCTCCTCCATCTTTCTGTTTCTACATCTTTTACTTCTTTGTCTTCTTTCTCTGACTCTGTTGTTCTTTCAGTATCTTCTTCTTTCCTTTGGTTCCCCACTCCTTATCCCTCACATTACCTTACGCTTCTTTTCTCTTTCTTTCGCTCCACTTGTCCATTCCCATATTTCTCTCATCCCTCCTTTTTCCTCACTTCTTCCCTGTGGTCTCGATGATGGAGAATGTTATCCTCTAATCACCTGTGTGTTGTTGTGGTGTATGAAGTGCACTGTGTGGAGCAACGATATTCGGAGTACATACTGCGGCCGAGCAGATCTCTCTCTCTCTCTCTCTCTCTCTCTCTCTCTCTCTCTGTCTCTCTCTCTCTCCTTCTGCCTGATGTGACGTAATGAAGAAAGAAAGGCCCGTGTGTCTGTGTGTGTGTGGTGGGAATCTGCTGCTACGTGCACGGACTCTGAAACAGATGCATGCCACAGAGCGAATGCAGAGGAGCGTGCAGGACGGGGTGCCGATACTTATAAACACCAGCTATTAAGAACAGAAGGAGAGAGACTGGAGGAGTCTCATCACTGATCACTGCAGTCAGGACACACACCTCCTATCGGTCTGTCTCTCTGTCTCACCATAAGTCTGTCTCTCTTCTATTCTATAGCAGTCTCTCTCTCTCTCACACACACACACACATTCTGCTTCTCTCTCTCTCTTTCTCTCTCTTCTCCCTGTGTCACACACACACATACATCCTCCCTCCTCCTCCTCCTCCTCCTCCTCCTCACTCCCTCTCTCCTCTCACACACTCACGCGCCGTCCCTCCTTCACCTCATTCCCTCTCTCCTCTGCTCCGTTCTGGATCGCCAGCTTCCTTTTCCTCTTCCTCTTCCTCTTCCTCTTCTCCTCGGTGTCTTGGATGCTCGGCACGCTCCAGGAGAGTGGAGGTAACGCTGCATCCATTCTGTCTGTGGATTTATGTACAGATGCAGAGCGGATCGTGACGAGCAACAGATCGGGATGCGCAGGGCGGCTGGAGCTCGAGTGTGTGTGTGTATGTGTGTGTGTGTGTGTGTGTAAAAGCATGCATTTCTGCATGCTGTATAATGAGGACCTGCTGCATGAGGAATGTCAAGACTGAGTGCTGGAGTGGCGTTATATTCATTATATTCGTTATATTGTTATATATTTGTTTAAGCAGCGGTGTGTTGGTGAGGGGGTAAATTAGAGGTGGGGTAGATATATTTGGGGTAAAGGGGTAAAATGGAGACGGTTTATTAGGGTGCATTAGTGGTTAGAGAGTGTATAGATGTATGTAAGAGAGGTTTGTGGACTATATGTTGGACTTTATGGTGTTTGATGAGATAATGCAGGGGAACGTGGGGGGTATTTATATAAATTAGAGGAGGTTTGGGGTAACTTGTGCAGGATTTGGGTGATGTAGATGATTAAAATGTTCATGATTGATCAAATAGAAACTAAATATACATGAATTAGAGGCTGTATAGATCAATATCATGGAGCTTTGGGAAATTTCATGGAGCTTTTATGGAACGTTTATAGAAATGAGAGGAATTTAGGATAAATTAGAGGTTTAGGTGGTAAAGATAAATTAGAAGCATAAATGTAAGAGTTTATATGTAATTAAAGTGTAAGTTCTGGAGGAAGTGTAGATAAATTAGAGCAAGGTTGTGTAAATTAGAGGGTGGGGTTGTGTATATTATAGTGTGTATAGTACAGTGTATAGTACAGTGTATAGTACAGTGTATAGTACAGTGTGTATATTACAGTGTGTGACTATAATGAGGAATCTCAGGGTGTTTATATAAATGGACTGATTTTTTAGGGATTATTAGACATGAGGATATTTGATCAATTAGATGAGCAGCTGGTAAATTAGAGGCTGGGGCAGATAAATCACTGTGCAGGTTATTAATAAGGTGAATAAAAGGGGAGATTGGTGAGTTAAATTAACGACTTAAATTCCATTTTAGAGGATTTGGATAAATTAAAGGAGGTTTATGATGTAAAAGATGAATGTTTGATAAATTAGAGGTGGGTTTGAGGAATCTGGATGTTAAATAATGTTAATCTAAATTGAATGTGATAAATCAGAGATGGGATAGAAAAGTTTGAGAGTGGATATGTGAAAGAGAGCAGGATTTGGGTAAATTAATTAACTGAAATTGATATCAGTGTGTCTGAGATTTAACATACATCTCAACACACACACACACACACACACACACACACACACACTGGTTTTATCCTCAGCAGTGTGAAATTTATGAATACGATTTGAACAAATTATGAAAATCAACTCAAATTCTCTCCAAAGCCTCACTGAGCCAATTCACACAAGCAGCACAGTACAGCGTCGTCTTAGCACTTAACACAGCAGGAACAAAATAAACAGAAATAAAACATCACAAGCACTAAACACACATGTATCAGCAGTTATATAATAGAAAACAGGACGGGACCTAAGATGGAGCCCTGAGGGACACCTGAGGATTCACTGTTACACCTCACACTGGCGTCTGGGGGAGTCTGAGTGTCGAGGGATTCCGAGTCGATAAAACAAACTGCACAGTGTTTATTATCTAAACCTTTAATGGTGTCATATATATAAAGAGTTATATACAGCAGTGAGGGTTTGGAATAAAGATGTGGGAAGATTAGAGGAGATGCAGATAAATGGTGGTGTGTTTTATATAAATTAGAGAATTTGGGATCAGTTAGAGGCAGTTTGAGTACATTAGAAGGATGGTGGAACATTAGATGAGCTAATATTCGCTAATTTAGACTTTGGTGTGGATTAATTATTGGGGTTTGTCAAATAAATTACAGATAAATTACAGATATGTTAAGTGTTTAAATGTGGGGATTTTGAGTAAACTGGGATTTGGGGTAAATTACAGTTACAGTAACAGTAAATTACAGCTATAATAATCTATTATAATTCACCGATTATAAACTCAGTGAACTCCAACAAGGATCAATGTAGCAACTTTAAAGTTTCTTCTGTTTGTCTTTTCAGGGTGTTATACTGAAGTCTAATATAGAGTTCCACAAACGACCTCTAACCACTCAAAGAACTCCTGTAGAACCCTTTTTTAAACTGTAGGTAAAAAATAAACTGACCGAATTTAATGAAAAATTCAGTTTGAAGTAACCACAATACATCACGCTGAAATTTACATTTCATCTGTAAATACACTCACACACACTCTGGCATGTCATTCCAGGACAAAATTAAATACAGAAATAGCACTCTGTTCATTAATTAATAATATCATCACTTTAAAGTCCACAAAAATGTTTTCTTCACATGGAGGACATTGGAGGAGACGCGTCTTAATCAGAGGAGGGAATATTTTCAGGATAAAATGATGAATGAAGTTAAAGTTTCTCTGTAAGTGTAGCAGATGAGTGCTGGGTCAGATTATCCTTCACACCGTGGACACGTTTTCTCTACAGGACAGTGCAAAAAATCTTCAGTCTGCATTTTCTATCCCTGATTTTTTTCAGGTTTAAAGGTGAGTGTTTGTGTTTAAAGGCAGTGGTCTAGACGCTCTTGTTAAAACTCCGTCTCAGACGCTTCTACTCAGGAAGAATCTGGAGGTGTGAACGACACGCAGGTGATTTTAATAATCTGAATGTGGAGCTCAGAAAATCCACTGAAGCAGCTGCGTAACCCGACTCTGAATACCAGCAACTTTCCTCACGGACACACTGACGTAACTTTTGGACTCTGTGTGTGTGTGTGTTAATGTGTTTGGAGATGGAAGGTAATGACATTGCTATTTTATTTTTCCACTGCATTTTCTCTTTTACTTGCTGAAAATGTGAATTATGAGCTGAGAGATACCTCTCTCTCTCTCACACACACACACACACACACAAAAGTTGTTTGTGTCAGTCTTGAAGTGCAGCAGGTTTAGGGCTAAATTTTGAATTTACGTAGAAGTAACCAAGGTGACGGATCAAACAGCTGTGAGTTTATGTGTGTGTCTGTGTGTGTGTGTGTGTTTGTGTGTGTGTTTGCTACTCAGTGACGTCATTCGCTGGACTTTGATCTGAAACACAGAGCATTCAGAGCCACAGGTGGCAGCGATGAGTCACACACACCTGGGCCGGATGGACAGTGTGTGTGTGTGTGTGTGTGTGTATGTGATGGAATTAGACCTAAACTGATCATTATCTCTCTCTTTCACTCTTGCACACACACACACACACACACACACACACACACACAGTATATTGTAACACGCTTCAAGGCTGAAGGTGAGACAAGCCAATTAATAACTTTGACTTTTTACCTGATCGATGAATTAATCATTTAATTGCTTGGAGCCAATGGTGTGTGTGTGTGTGTGTGCGCATGTGTGTGTGTGCGTGTTTGTGTGTGTGTTAATGAGTCTGCGTGTGTGAGCCACCCACTACCTCATTTCGCCGAATTCTTCATTTTCACAATGAAGTATAATGAATAAAATCCTCCAGCAGAGAAAATGTGTGTGCGTGTGTGTGTGTGTGTGTGTGTGTGTGTGTGTGTGTAAACACTGTGTTTTTGCTCTTTAGTGGTTTCTGTGACAGTGCTGCAGGTGAGGAGGTGTTGGTGTGTCACTCAGGCACCTGTACAGGTGAATCAGTGAGCTCTTCACTTCCTCCTGATGAAGCAGGAAGGCTGTATGAGGATCAGACGGATCTGTCATTAACGGTTTACATCAGCTCACAGACACACACTTCAATCCTGTCACTCACAAACCGCTCTGAGATCAAACACTGCTGCTGAGTTCTGCACTCTGATTGGTCGTCAGGTGTTGATGAATTCTCTATAACAGCAGCTCTGACAGTAGCGCAGATTTATATTAATGCGCTCGTTCTGATATGTTATCGTTTCCATAGTAACAGCTCATTCACAGAGACGTGTACAGCACACGCTCCACATAGCTGCTATCCTGTAAGTGAGAATTAAAGGCATTAAATGTAACTATAAACAGATAAAAAGTATGATGTGTCTTTATTTTAATCAATAATAATTGTAATTGTTGGTAAAGTGTTGTTGGATAAAAGGAGGTAACAGTAACTCTGCTTCATCACTCCATCCTGTGGTGGATTATTTTCCTCTAACAGCACGACCCGAGCGTTTTATTCCTCTTATTCCTTACTTATGATGATGCTCAGCAAATTCCATCTCATTTCTCACTCTCTCCATCCTGTCTTTCCTCTTCTCTTCTCTTCTCTTCTTTATTCACTCTGCCTCTCTCTGTCTTTCCCTCTCTCCTTTATTCCCCCTCTCTCCCTCTCTCTCCTTTATTCCCCCCTCTCTCTCCTTTATTCCCTCTCTCTTTCCATCTCCCGTTTTCCTTTATTCCCTCTCTCCGTCCCTCCCACCCTCTCTCTCTCCTTTATTCCCTCTCCATCTCTCTCTTTCCCTCTCTGTCTCTCCCTCTCTCTCTCTCTCTCCTTTATTCCCTCTCTCTCTTTCTCTCTCCCGTTTTCCTTTATTCCCTCTCTCCCACCCTCTCTCTCTCCTTTATTCCCTCTCTCTCTTTCCCTCTCCCGTTTTCCTTTATTCCCTCTCTCCCACCCTCTCTCTCTCCTTTATTCCCTCTCTCTCTCTCTCTCTCTCTCTTTATTTCCTCTCCCTCTTTCTCTCTCGTCATGTTCCTGTCATTCTGTCTTCAGCACTAAAGCTGTCACGAGCTCAGCGTTTATCCCCTCAAACTGATGACACTTGGCCCCTCCCCCTTTGCCCTCTTACCTGTCAATCAAACATGTCTGTGGAGTCCTGAGTGAGTAAACAGGACTGATATAAACTCTGACTCTCGTCGTTATCCTTCAGCACATTACACTGATGATTTTTTGTGACATCATTGGGTTTTTTTTCCTTTGCACTCTTTTCAAGCACACCAGATGGTTTGCACACGTGGATGTTCACTGATTGGTCAGGAACTTGTAGGGGTGTGGTTTGGTATCGTGGACTTCCTATTGGTTCTGACAGATCTTGTTTTTAGTGTTGTAGGTCATTTATTAGAGAATATACTAAGAAAATGTTATTGTGTGTGTGTGTGTGTGTGTGTGTGTGTGTGAGGGTGTGTGAAGAGTGTATTTTAACCCGAACAGAGCCTTATGTTGAATTATATGAATTATATGAGTTTTTTCACACGATTATTTTACACGTGTAGGACATGTTCTTTATTTTTCCGCGTGTGATTTACACGGATAACATTTTTCCCGAGTGATCACAAATTGTTCACGTGATGTAACGTGTGTTTACTTGAATTCACTTTCAGCACATGTTTAAGTGCATCTTCACGTGTTTTTCGCACGTGATCACAGAAATGTATGTGATTTTTTTGTAAAGTTTCACAGTAAACAGAGCGCCGTGTAAAAGCCGTCATAGTAACTGTTACAGCAGCCGACCAATCAGCAGTCTCGCTTGAACTCACACACTCACTATGATCACACACTCTTTCTTTCTTTCTTTCTTTCTTTCTTTCTGGTTTGTTTTCCTGATGTTGTAGTTTCTCACACACTCCAACATCAGATACCCACTATGAAGACTCTCAGTGTGTGTGTGTGTGTTGAGCTCTCAGTATGTGTGTGTATGTAAGTGTGTGTGTTGGGGTTTGGGACAGAGTAGTGATGAACTCAGGAGTTTCTGGAATGCACCCATGGTGGCTTGTTTGAGAAGATGTTGTCGTTGTTAATTATCCTTGACCTGCTAATTAAGCAGCAGGAGTCTGATGACTCGTTAAAAAGCGCCACACCTTCATCACATCATCTCTTAACGAGGCAGGATGTGACCTGTGCATGATTAATCTATTTATTTATCCTATTAGCAACCGTCCTCTGCTCATCATGTGCATGAGTGTGTGTGTGTGTGTGTGAGAGAGAGAGAGAGATTCATTAGCTCTCAGGTCGATTTGGAGGTAGCGAGGGATTCATCTGCTTTAATGAACATGTTTAGAGAGGTGATTAGCATGAAGACGCCTGAGTGTGTCTCCTGCAGCGACACTTTCCACAGTGTGTGTGAAGTTTCAGAAGTTTTAATTTCACGTCTCCATATTAAAGACGTCTCTGTCTTATGACATCATTCTGTCCACACCAACGTGAGGTCACGTGTCCACCAAAACTCCATCTCCCATTCACTTTAAAATGAACAACTATCTATGGATATAACTATCTATTAATCTCTCTCCTCTATGTGCCCTAAATGAACAATGTGTGTGTGCATGTGTGTGTGTGTGTGTGCATGTGCGTGTGTGTGTGTGTGCGCGTGTGTGTGTCCATGTGTGTGTGTGTGTGTGTGAGTTTAAGTGAGCTTATCACCTAGTGCGCGCTATTTTTGTTACTTATCTTATGTTCCTGTGAAAGCTGCTGAGGTGAAGCTCAAGTGTGTCAGTGTGAGGAGAGATCACATTGTGTGTGTGCGTGTGTGTGTGTGTGTGTGCGCGTGTGTGTGTGTGTGTGTGTGCTCACCTCCTCCTTGTGAAGTGTGTATCTGTTATCAGGAGAGTATTTGTCACTCTGTGGGAGAGACGCTGATCCTGAGAACTTCCTATGCTCCCTCGCTGTCTGCCTCTCTCTCTCTCCCTCTCTCTCTCTCTCTCTCTCTCTCTCTCTCTCTCTCTCTCTCGTGATCTCAGTTTGTAGGTGTAGTATGTACAGAGTGTGTGTGTGGGACGGCAGATGGTTCTCTGTGTAGGGAATGAGGGAGTGTGTGAGCGAGTGGGTGGGTGGTGTGGGAGTGAGGAAGAAATACGGAGGATTATCTTAGACAGAGAAACAGAGGAAGAGAAGAATGATGGATTTTCCTAGAAATGAGAAATAAAAAAAGAAAAACATGAAAATGGGGACATGGGGGAATCACACACACACACACATACACACACACACACATGTGAAGATGGTTTGTGAGTGTCAGGAGAATTAGACGCGACCTTCATCTTGAATTTACATCAGTGACAACCTGCAAATTGATCTTTAATCAGATTGAAGTGCGTATGTGTGTGTGTGTGTGTGTGTGT
>CM040478.1:19275884-19305005 GCA_022758105.1 Pangasianodon gigas | reverse complement strand
GGCTGTGATGTGATTGGCTACAGTGTGGCTGTGCTGTGATTGGCTACAGCGTGGCTGTGATGTGATTGGTTATAGCGTGGCTGTGCTGTGATTGGCTACAGCGTGGCTGTGATGTGATTGGTTATAGCGTGGATGTGATGTGATTGGCTACAGCGTGGCTGTACTGTGATTGGCTACAGCGTGGCTGTGACGTGATTGGTTATAGCGTGGCTGTGACGTGATTGGTTATAGCCTGGCTGTGACGTGATTGGCTACAGTGTGGCTGTGATGTGATTGGCTACAGCGTGGCTGTACTGTGATTGGCTCTCTGTGACTGAAGGTTAGCATGTATGTTGTATTGCTCCAGAGAGAACCAAAGCTCCTGACATCAGCAGAGAAATGAGGAGAGAACAATAAACAGTGCACACAACGCCATTAATCAACTTTTCTCTTCATCTGGTGCAACTGAATGAGTTCTTAATTTGAGAAAAACACCATCTCAGCTCCAAATCTCTATTTTATTCATGCTTTGGCCTCATTTATGAGGATAATTTTGGATGGACTGTCACTAAATCTCTGCTACACAAAGCCACAAATTATTCTTTTGTTCAGCCGTGGTGAGATTCTGTAAATGTCTTTATGAGCTGCTAGAACACTTCTACAATTTGGACCGGTTCTTTATGTGAGTAAAGCGTACGGTGCTCTCACCTCGTTATTTTGTGGTCTGAAGTGATTTCAGAGGGAAAGTCGTTCAATAAAGTTATAACCTTTTATTTTTAAAGCCCAGTTAAATGCTGAATCATTGTGTCAGTGAAAAGCAAAGGTCAGAACATAAAACAGAACCCAGATATATCATTTTACTGCTGGGGTACTGAAATGTGGATGGAAGGAATTCTATTACAAAAAGTGGCTTGAGGGTGAAAATAAAATAACTATCAAAATAAACTAAATAAACTAAATAACTAACTAAATAAAATAACTATTTCAGATTTTAAGCTACACTGTAGGAAACATGCTTCAAAAGAGCTTCTACATGGGAAGTTTCCTGAAAAGGAAAGAAACAAAGAATCTTTATGGGTTCCCCATGAGAACTAAACTGAAGAGCCTTTTAGGATGCTAAAGTGTAAACTCTTAAGAAAAACTGTGATTTTAAAGGGTTCTTCAAGGAGTTCCTGTGGAGTTAAGAGTCTTAGCCTCCTAAAATGTTTCTACTGAGATCCCTCTCTAATAAGGGGGTTGTAGGGTTCTACTTGGACCATTTTTGGGTCTCTTCAGGGAACTAGATTTAACTCTTTTTTTCCCTAAAAGTCTATCCTTTCTTTCAAACACGAGAAACACCATCATCTCTAAAGAAATGGCACTCAGGCTTTCATTGTTGAAGAAAAAAAAAACAGTTCGTCCATTGGTTCCTCCAGGGTTCTCCTAGCTTTCTCTCTCACATTCTCTGTCTTTCTTTCCTTCCTTTGCTCTTTCTTTCTCTCTATCTCTCTGTCCGTTAATTCTACCAGCTCCCTGAACTGATTCTCCTGGGAACTCCTTGGCTTTTCTGAAACCCTCTGTTCTGGGTTCTGCACGATGCCTTAATGGGATTCACCAAAGCGAAAAGCTGAAGAACTCTTTAGGAGTGTACCGTGTCTAATGTATGGTTTTCAGTCAGTATCAGTCTGTACAATTATGCAGTGTCTCAAAAGTATTAATTATTATATACTACATTATCATGTATAATAACATAATATTATTGAAGTTCCTTAAGGGTTCTTTGTATGGTTAATAGTTCTAGGATCCTAAAGCAGTTCTACATGAAAGTAGACCTCACTTGCCAAGCTAAAACAATTTACCATACAAAGTTCCTTAAGGGAACTCCTTTAGAAGGTCAAAAAAACCTCCTTTAGAAAGAAGTAGAACTCATTTTGAAAGCTAGAACCATGCAAGTTCTTTAAGGTTTTTTTTTGTATGATTCATGGTTCTAGAATTCTTAAGAAGTTTATATGGAACCTTCTGTAAAAACAAAACTCTCTGTTGTATGTTTCTACATGGAACCTTAAGAGTTCCTCCATAGGGACAAAGTGAAGAACCCTTTAGGATAGAAATGTTTTTCTAGAGCCTAATCGTACTGTAAGGTGAATAGCTGGATAATGAGGAGGTGTTTGTGTCTGAGGTTCTTCACCAGTTCTTCTTAACCCTAAACCTAAGTTCTAGAGCTGTGATTTTGCACTGGGATAAACATGTCAGGATGTTCATAGATGTTTTCAGACTGTAAGAGTGCATTAGGTGGCTGGTGGTGTCATAGATCTCCCCCTCTATTCAGAGATGGTTTATTCCATTTTAACATGGATTTCCTAGTCTACTCGTCTTTCAAACCTGTTGTCTTCCATAATGTGGATATCAGTAACCCTCAAATGAGTTTTGGACTCATCTTGTAGTAATAAGCCTTTACTAGATATTGATTAGATCTTCTGTTGTTCATCCTTGCAATTCATCACCTTCATCACCTACTTCCCAGAAGAAGAAGGTTCTTCTCTGGAATCTCCATCCTTTGGTTTCCTCATTTTTTTTTTCTGAACAAGGCAATTCAATTTCCTACATGGTGCAATTCCAGGAGGAACTTTTCCCCTGAGGGTAAAGAACAGGGTTAGACAGCAGGTGATGAATTGCCGTGATGAAGAACAGAAGAACAATGGAATCGATACAGAATGATGGATTAGAAATACCCAATAAAGACAGAAGAAAGTCTATAAACATGGAGGAAGTACGATGTAATGATTAGAGAACTGGATCTGAGTGTGTAGTGAGGACATTTCCAGTCTTTCCCATCGAGGATCTATAATTGGTCCAGTGAGAAGTGCTTGTGGGTTTTTGAGCAATCAGAAATCACAACAGCAGCATGTGCTCTCCAGAGATTTTATACCACAGACAATAAAACAAAATCGATAATAGAAGACAAACTGTTAGTTGTGTTTGTCTTTGCACCATCACTTTGTGTTTTTGTATTGTTGGTGTTGAACACATTTTACAGGTTTAACATGAAATGTTTGAAAATGGATGAAGAAATGATTCACTGGAATGTTCCTCAGCAAGTCGCATACACACATAAAACAGATGGATAGTTTCGTCACGTCTCAGTGGTTACGCGTCTCAGAAAAGCGAGCGATGGGAAAGAGTAATATATAACAGACGGATACATCCCCGTGTTCTGCCTGAGTAAATACAAAGAATTTAAAAGACACTCCAGAATGCGGACAGACTGAGAGCAAGACAGAACATCTGGAAATTAGTGATGGGTCGTTTGTGAACGAGTCGTTTGTGAGTCGGTTAAATGAGTTGGAGAGCCGACTCGTTTGTACGAGTCGTTTTGTGTAGGTAAAGCTGGTACTGTTGCAGTGTAATTGAATCAAACTGTTTCCATGGAAACTGCTTTTCAACATCTGAGCTGTTTGTTAGCATGAATTCAATCATTCTACATAAAACCTTTTTTGATCAATCATTCAATTCAATTCAATTTTATTTGTATAGCGCTTTTAACAATGGACAATTAACAATGGTCACAAAGCAGCTTTACAGAAATAAATGGATTCACAAAAAAAATATATTGTAAATATGTGAATTTATCCCTATGAATTTACCCCTAATGAGCAAGCCAGAGGCGACATCAGTCATAATCATAATCATAATCATAATCACAGTCATAATCATCATCAGTAAACGTTTTTATCATGATAAGGCTCACGGTAAAGTATGATGTTGCTGTCTGTTCAAACACATGAGCGTCTCCTTCTGCCCTGTTTCTGATTAGATAAAGCACTGAAACCTGCAACGTCTCTCACATCATCATCATCATCATCATTTATTCACAAAACCCCTTCTCACTCTCAAAATATTGTGCTCTTTGTTTAATTTAGCACAACATGGCAATCAGCCATTTGGGAGTTAAAAGAGAATCAACTTTTATTGGTGAACCAAATGATCTGACACACTGAAAAGTGCCAGAGTTCCCATCACTATTAAAATAAAATGCAAAAGTAAACGACCAATCAGCCGCCTCTGCTGTATTTAACCTCCTGAACCTGTAATAAATACAGACTGTACATGAAACCGCTTCAAACCTCCGAAGCACACGGACCTGACCTGATAAACAGAAGCATCAGATAAACTGGAGCATCATATTAGCATCAAACAAACACCAACACCATCCAAATTAACATCAAACACCAACACCATCCAAACTAACATCAAACACCAACACCATCCAAACTAACATCAAACACCATCCAAACTAACATCAAACACCATCCAAATTAACACCAAACACCAACACCATCCAAACTAACATCAAACACCAACACCATCCAAACTAACATCAAACACCAACACCATCCAAACTAACATCAAACACCATCCAAACTAACATCAAACACCATCCAAACTAACATCAAACACCATCCAAATGAGCATGTCTTCAAAGAGCGTTAAGTTTTTAATCACTGCACACTGAGTGGCTTTATATTCATTACAGTCAGTAGCGAATATACAATTTGTCAGTGTTCTTCAGTTCTTTGTCACTTCATCAGTAAATGAATCTTCGAGTGATTCACTTACATTTGCAAACAACTCCTCGTGTAATTCATTTCCAGTTGTAAATGGCTCCTCACGTGATTCGCTCACTTTTGTAAATAACTCCATAGGTAATTTAATAACATTTGTAAACTGCTTCTCATGTAATTCATAAATGACTTTATGAGTGACTCACTTACATTATAAACAACTCCTTGATCATTCTTTCTCTGATGCCCCGCCTTATTCCTGTAGTCCAGAAATGTCTTGCACACACACACACACACACACACACACTTAGTAAATGAGCTCACAGATCTCTGAGTGCTTGTGAGCTGTAAGTGTTCAACTGTTTAGATAAATACTGTCTGTAACAATGACACAAACGCCGCAGCTGTAAACACACCGATCCGCCACCGCAGATTTTCCTTCCTGACCTTGTTAAAGTGCTCGCTTCATGTGCTGTTAGAATTACTCATCTATAACAGCAAGTTTTAAGTGTAGACATAAGAAAGAAAGTAGAAGTAGAAGCTCAGTAGAAGAGGTGGTTCTCAGGGGAACATCTCAGACTGTCTCAAAGCCTCATCATCCTCGACTTTTATTCCTTTATAATATAAAATTTAATTCAGACATGTTTGAGAATGTCTCTCTCAGTGACATCATCAGCTTTAAGGAGAACTCTTTCTGTGTCTTTATTGCGATTTTCCCCACACAGCTCAAAGACGGGAAAATGTTTCTTTCATTAAAAGACATTCTTAAAGCACTGGCAGAATTTTCCACGTTATTAATACATGACAGACTGAAGCTGTAGGTTCCTGTTTCATGCTACACTTCCCACGCAAGGGTTCCCTCTGGGAGAACCCTTAATTATCCAAAGAATCCTTAAAGAACCCTTTTCACAAAGAATGTATCAAGAAGCTAAATGATAAACTCCTGACAGGTTCTAGATATTAAAAAACTTGAATAAAAGTTGAAATAAAAGTTCAACAGTTGTGTAAGGTTTCATTGGATAACTAATGTTTCTTAGCTTCCAGAAAAAGATTTCTACTGAGAACCCGATAGGTTCTAGGTCTTAAACAGAAAACAATGAGCAATCATTTGGAGTTTGTAAACTCCACACTCCTCTTAGAAAAAAGAAGGTTTCTTCAAGGTTTCCTTAAGGGTTTACTGGATAAGTTAGGGTTCTTAGATTAAAAAAGATTTCTACATAAAACCTTTTTTGATTTGGAAACCACTCTGGTGTAAGGTCTACAGGGTTCTCTTAAGGGTCTTTGAATTTTTTCTATAAGTCTATCTCCAAACTTAATCATAAACAGGATAAAACTTTCATCCCAAAATAAATGGCATTCAAGCTTTCCCCAAAAAAGGGTTCCTTCAGGGTTCTCCATCTAACTTTCTCCATCAAGCCCTCCCCTCAAAAAAAGGTTCTACCTGTAAGCATTTTAACTGGAAAACACTTTGTTGTACGACGTTTTAAATGTTCCCTCAGAGGGTCATACAGGGATGTAGGAGGTGCTGGAGCTCCACTTCCATGTTCTCAATGTTGCTGTGATGAAAATGTGCATAAAACAGTTTTTTAAAATTGTTTCTGTCCTAAAGCTTTAATAGAACTCTACATCTGGATGATCAGAGCTTCAGTCTTCACTTTTCCTTATTTGTCAGTTTTGGGATCAAATTAACATCAAAATATGGTTTGGTAAAAAGACATGTGATACAGACGAGCCTTTAAACTAACAGCATGAACAGCAGCATCTGTTTTTAAGATCCAGCTCTTTTCGTTTCTGTTAAACTGAGGACCTGATTAATGTTTAATCTACACAATTTTGTGTAAAGCAAAAGACAAGACACTGGAACTGGAAAAGAATCATTTGGTCGTGAGGAGAGATCAGCAGCTCACCAGCAGCTAAATTAGTGCCACTGCGAACAAAGATGGCCGACAAAGTATGTGTCAATGTGAGAAATTAGTGATTAAAGTCTCAGAGTGTGAGCGCTGCTACGACGCTTGTCTAAAATCCACCAATAGGAGGACGACAAACTCACGGCACAGCTACAGATATGAAGGAGAAACTCTGTGTGGAGTGGAAGGAGAGAGCTCACTGTGTAGAATGTGTGTGTTTTCTGCTCGAACTGACTTCAGGACCATGCTGATTGATAACGTAAAGCAGATCGTAGTCGTGTTCTTTAATCGCAGGTCTACCGTTAGAGGATCTTCATCGTACCCAACATGGAGACACACACTATCACACAGTCTGTTATAGAATTCACAACACAGTTTATTATACAGGAGCTCGTACAGTGTGATGAGGAATCCTCTTAAACGAGCACTGTAAAATCAGATTAACTCAGGAACAACTGTGTGTTAATCAGCTTTCATTTAAAGACAACATTTTTGATTAGCATAACGTCAGCTGATGGTAACGCAACAGCAATAGTCTGACTTTCTGAAAGGTTAATGTTCAAATAATGTTAAACTGTTAATGAAAATAACTTTTATTTCAAAGCAACTGTAACATTTATTCTAAAATCCCCAATATTCCCCTTAAGAGTTAACCATCATCACTCTCTCACACACACACACACACACACACACACACACACACACACACACACACACACACACAGAGAGAGAGGGAGAGAGAGGGAGAGGGAGAGATTTGAGCAGTTAGAGCATGACAGAGAGTGAAGAAGGATGGGAGACAGTGAGAAACTTGAACCCTTTACTAAGTGTTTAAAACTGAGACTTACATTCATCACCATCACTCCATTCTGTCTTTCACACTGACAGTCACACTGAGAGTCTGTCCATCCCAGAATTCCCCACTTCCTGTCCACTTCCTGGCGACTTCCTGTCAAACTGTACACTCCAGACATTCAGAGCACTGGTGAATCGAGTTTCTTCACTCACCTTCCTCAGTTCTTCCTCAGTTCTACCTCAGTTCTTCCTCAGTTCTTCCTCAGTTCTTCCTCAGTTCTACCTCAGTTCTACCTCAGTTCTTCCTCAGTTCTACCTCAGTTCTTCATCAGTTCTTCATCAGTTCTTCCTCAGTTCTACCTCAGTTCTCCCTCAGTTCTTCCTCAGTTCTACCTCAGTTCTACCTCAGTTCTTCATCAGTTCTTCATCAGTTCTTCCTCAGTTCTACCTCAGTTCTTCCTCAGTTCTTCCTCAGTTCTTCATCAGTTCTACCTCAGTTCTTCCTCAGTTCTACCTCAGTTCTACCTCAGTTCTTCCTCAGTTCTTCATCAGTTCTTCCTCAGTTCTTCCTCAGTTCTTCCTCAGTTCTTCATCAGTTCTTCATCAGTTCTACCTCAGTTCTTCCTCAGTTCTACCTCAGTTCTACCTCAGTTCTTCCTCAGTTCTTCCTCAGTTCTACAGCCCATCAGTAGACAGATCAGCTGTGTTCCGTGAGACGGAGACTAAAGCAGATGATCTAGAATAGAAGACATTCGTATGATTATATGTTCTTTCTCTCATTGGACAGCATTTTAACCTAAAAGCAATGTAAGTTAACTGGTTAATTTTAAGATCAATCAACTTTTAACACTCCGTTTAAATGTAAAACTGAACTCTTTAAACTTACCGTTACAATAAAATACAGCTGCTGGCCAAGCAATTCATTTGCATTTTAAATGACTCCTTCAGTGATTCAGTTACTTTTGTAAATGACTCCTTCAGTGATTCAGTTACATTTGACAATGACTCCTCATGTGATTCCGTTATATATGTAAACGACTCCTCATTTAATTCAGTAAATAACTTTGATTTAATTTGTAAATAACTCATCAAGTGATGTACATATTGGTAAATGGATCCCAAAATGATTCACTTACACTCCTTACACACTTACACTTCACTCCTCAGAAATTCAGTTTATTTGTAAACGACTGAAAAGTGCACTAATGCTGCCTTAACATGCTGCCTATGTAGGGAGCAAACACAGGGATTGGAACACAATGACTGTCAGCCATTCTATGTTCTGCCTGGTTTCCTTTCCTCTTTCTCCACTCCTTCGTATTCTCTCTCTCTCTCTCTCTCTCTCTCTCTCTCTCTGCTGGATGTGGTGATTAAGCTGATGGACGATGTTAGTCTACAGGAAGTCTCACAGTGTGTGTCTGGTGTAGAGCCTACAGGGAAGTGACTGGGGCACAGTGGAGGGGGGTCTGACACACACACACACACACACACACACACACTCTCGTAACACTCCTGAAGCCTCTCAACTCCAACTGCGAACAGCAGGAACTGAACAGAGCTGACGGAGTGAAGAGAGACAGAGACAGACAAAGAAAGAGAGATGAATAGAGAGAGACACAGAGAAAGAGAGAGAGAGAGAGAGATAAACACACACAGAGAGAAAGAGAGAGAGAGAGAGACAAACAAACACAGATAGAGAGAGCCACAAACACACACACACACACACACACACACACAGAGAGAGAGAGAGAGAGAGAGAGAGAGAGAGATAATATACAGGTAATTAATATAATGCAGTGCACTGTGTGAGTGTAAGTAGGTGAATTGAATCATGAATTGAGGTGAAGTTCTTCAGAGGAGCACCAAGAACCATTTCTTGTTTGTTTTTGGTTCCTTAAAAACCTTTTGATTTGTTTGTTGGTGCCACAGAGAACTACGAAAAATCCCCTCAGTGAATGGATGATCTTTTGTGGTTCTTTTGTGAACAGCAACAACAAAAAAAGACAAAAGTATTCTGCGCTGAAACGTTCTTTAGGTGGCCACAACTGCTTCTTTTATGAAGACTGGCAGTCGAGTAGTGTTGAGCGTGACCCTGACCAGGATAAAGCGCTTACTAAAGATGAATAAATGAATAAATAAATGTTGAATATGGCCTTTTGAAAGTGCATCGTGGACTGAATTCATGCCACGGTTATTCAGAGAGCACTTCCTACTGAGGACCTTTCTTTATTTGGATTTAAATAAATATCTGAAAAAAGCAGGCAGATTATTTTTACAGTGAGGGAGAAAAAACTGGCTGAATAAAGAGATCTGATCACTGGGCTATTTGTCATGTGCAGGTATAAAGCAGTCGCGCATTAGCACCAGCAGCCCCATGAATATTTAAACCTGTGGTTTTATCATGATAAATGGAGGCCATTAGTGAGGAACAAATCAGTTAAGGATGTGTTTATTGTTTATCATCTGTGCTACATGTGCAGGAAATCACATCCATGCCATTTCAGATCAAATCTGAAGAAGTGAAATTACAGCCACAGAAACATCTCTGTAATAAAAAATAAACTGTACTCCAGTGAGTCGGATCCAGCTGAACCGTGCTGCAGGTCAGGCGACGGTGTAGATTTGAAATAATAATATAATACGATATTGCATGTTTGGGATGAGTTTAAGTTTTAATAAACATACACACACACACACACACAGTTCTTCCATAAAAGTGCAATAAATGTCTACATTTACATACAAACGATTACAGACGATTTTTTAATCCGTTTATGTGGAGCGTCCGCTGTACACGTCCCTGTGAAAGAGCTGTTGCTATAGAAACGATAACGTATTAGAAGGAGCGCATTAATATAAACCTGCACTACTGTCAGAGCTGCTGTTATAGAAAATTAATCAACACCTTCTCTGCTATCAGGTGGTACAAAGCAGACACATCAACAGTTCCACTAGCAAAACGTTGACGCTCTCCAGTTTTTAAACTCGAAAAGACACACTAGTGATACTAGTGATGGGCGTTTTTTTTGTGTAACACTGACAGTGGTGAGAGAATGTTAGCTTGTTAGCTGGAACATCACTGCCACAGCAGTCCAGCGTCTGATAAGAGTCGGAGGAGGAGTGTTAGACAGATAGGTACCTAGTCCATGAGAGTGTTGTAGTATTCTCTATAACTCACTCCTGTATGTTCCAGCAGGACTTTTCCTCAGATCTCCACCGTGTTCTCTTTTACACTTTTAGTTTCAGGCAGAAAGCAAATGAACATCTAGAGGCCTCCCGGGTGGTTTGGCTGAAGTGCGTCCTCATGGGGATTGGGTAAGGAGAGGAAGCGTTTGGCAGTGCTGACGTTCCTGTCTGGCTCTGTGGGGTTTCGTCTCGCTCCAGCTCACACTCCTCTCTCCATCTTTCCTGTTGTGTTTCTCCCTCTGGAGCCTGAACACAGATCTGAGAGGAACTCTCAGTGGAAAAGCGAGACTCTGCTGTAGAGGAGAGCGTTACATGCAGGCGGATTCAATGCACTTCAAAAGAAAAAAGAGGAGACATTTTAAATGATTTTAAGTAGGGAGAACCTCCTCAAGGGTTAGTCCCATCGTCCTCGAGTGTTAGAGAATACCAGTGGAAAAGGACTTCTCTTCGTTGGAGCTTTATGAAGGAACTGTTCTGTTTATGAGATTAAAACCAACACATTCTTCTATCAGAGCTCTCCATGTTAAGTGCAGGTGAGACACTGCGAGATAGACAGACTTAAATATTAGTCTTGAGTTTAACAATCACTGATAGAGTTACAGTTTAGAACCCTTAAGGGTGCTTTGTTGTGACTTTGAGGGAACCCTTAAAGATTTTATGTAGAACCAGGCAACAGACTCTTTCTCTATCAGGAAGAGATCCAAGTAGAACTTAATTTATCCAATAATCCCTTAAAGAACCCTTGAAGAACTCTTGAAGAACTCATTTGTCTAAGAGTGTGTGTATTAACTGGGTAAGAACCTTAGGGTTCTAAAAGGTTTTTAAGGGTTCATTAGATAATTAAAGGTTCTTCTAAAAGGGTTCTACAGCACCACATTATATGCTGTTGTGTTATACAGCTCTTATTTTGCACATTACACTGCACATGATTGGAAATTTGATTGTATATTTCAATTTAATATTTTTGAAATTAACTCATGGCAAATAAATCAATTTTGATTCTTGAATCTACATGGAACCCTTTCTGATAGGAAAACACTCTGTTGTAGGATTCTTCATACAGCATTTAAGGGTTCCCTAGATGGAGAACCAAAGAACTCTTAAGGGTTCTGAATTTGTCCAAGAGTGTAGTTGTGTTGAGTCGGGTTGAGTCCATGGTGCTGAAGTGTAACTCGTCATTCAAGGTTAGAGCCAGTGTTGATTAGATGGAATATGTGGATGGAAGCAGATGGACTGATGCAGAATTTTCCCCTCACCTGTCTGCTTTCAGTGTTTCCTCCAGAGCCAGAGGTGTGTGTGTGTGCGCGTGTGTGTGTGTGTGTGTGTGAACGTGCTGAGATTGTTCATTTGGGATTTTCTAATTAACACAGTGAGAATCCATCACAGATTGCACACCCACACACACACACACACACACACACACACAGCTACCAAAGTGTGTTAGTGAAAAGTCTGAAATGTCTCAGTGAAGGGTGCTAAAGCATTACACACGAGCGTTACAGAGCAGTGGAGTGAGGTCTCCATGGTACGAGCACGGAAATAAGACGGGTGTCTGTGGTGCTGAGTTCTGTAATAGAACCGGACAGCGAGACTCTGTGAGATGTAGTGTTCTATTATTACTCAGCTGATGTGGTAGAACCATGACCAAACGGAGTGTAGATGTTTTACACTTGATATTGAAGCATGACATTAAAGGCTTAGTACTGAGTTCTAACAGACAGAGTTATTTTCGGTACCTAGACCCTGTCAGGAAGGGTTCTTTAATTCTTCACTGGATAATTAAGGGTTCTTAGCCTATACTTTCTGATAAGGAAATATTGTTTTAGGGGTCTGTGTAGAAAATTAAAAGGAAAACTGAAGAAAGCTTAAGGGTTCTTAAGAGTGTAGCTGTGTTTGGTCGGGTTTAAGTGAACACTCTTAAAAATGTGTCTCCTCTGGGGGAATCATTCACATTTACATTTACATTTACATTTACATTTAAGGAATGCTCAGAGGTTCTATGTACAACTGTTTTCCTGTCAGAAGGGCTTTCCAGTAGCACCCTTAAGTAGATTCCTTCAACTCTTAAACAACCCTTAAAGAACCCTTTCTCCTAAGAGTGTATGTATAAACTGGGTATGTGCATGGTACAAACTCTTCTTAGCCTCTGAAAATGGTTCTCCTTGAAACCCTCTCTAATAGAGAACCACTATTGTAGTATTCTACATAGAGTATTTATGGGTTCTCCTAGATGGACAACTGAGGAACCCTTCAGGGTTCTAAATTTGTAGGAGTGTAGCTGTGTTTGGTTGGGTTCTGTCCATGGTGCTGAACTGTGACTCACCATTCAAGAGTAGAGTTCATGTCAATATCACTTTAGATAGATAGATAGATAGATAGATAGATAGATCCACTGGTTGTAACATGAAGAGAATTGTTGAAAAATGTAAAATGGATGGACAGGTGGATGGAGGGATGAATAGATGGGTCAATGGATGTAGGGTTGGACTGATGATGGGATAAACAGTGAAATGAGTGGATGAATAGAGATGGATGCATTGATTTATGGGTGGATGGAGGACTAGGGAATGGGATCATAAATAGATGAAAGGATGGATGGATGGATGTAGCTTTTGTTCCAGATGGGCCATTTTTGCTCTCTCTCCTCTTCCTTCAGTTGTTCTTGGAGAGATTTCAAAATTGAATTCAAACTTCTTTTCACATCCACTCGGTCTTTCTGAAATCTGGGGTAGTTCTTACACAGAATCTCACGAATCCAATCACAGGCCTTTAACCTGTTCTTTTCCCCCAAGCTTTCTGCAGATCAGATTTACCCTGAATACCACTCTTCTCTGTTTTAACATCAAACTTGTCTCGTCTAAAAGCAGGCCCTCTCTCACTGTCATCCACCATGTGTATAAGATAACGTGTCTTCTGCTAATGCAGGATAATTATATTTTGGCAATAATACAAACTCTCTTTTGTCACAAATGCAGACAATGAGATAGTCCCTCTTCTTAACGATGCAGAAAAACATCTGCAGGAGGATACACATTCACATAAATAATGAAACTAATGAAAAATGGACATGAGTTACTCACACACCCTTTTAAGGAGCAGATGGATGGACAGTGCTTCTGGCACAGGTGTGGTTGTAGCTCATTCCATCCAGCAGGTCACGCAGATCGATCCGGGTCACTGTCACCATAAGTGCTGTCTTTTCCACCAGAATAACACTTCAGTCAAATGCAAAGTAAGGACAGATAAGTCTGGAGACAGGATCTTCACAGCAGATGAATTTTATTTGCAGAAGTTGCTCAGATGGAGAAATAAAGGAGTGTATTCAGAGTTCTGTTTCAGTCTTGTCACGCAAGACTTTCTCCTTTCCTGTCTAACTAAATATGTGAAAGCCTACCCAATATATAACAGGTTTTTAGGTCATTTATGCAATAACATGTTCAGAGAGGTTTAGCTCATTATATGATAAAAGGTCTTCACATTACAACGTGTACCACTTATCTATCTCCTTACGTATGCTCTATCCACTTATCTTATGGAGAGACTGATCAGGTCAGAACACCCTGTTACTGAATACACTCCCAAATAAGCGGGATCAACATGAAGAGAATAAAATAGATTTAAGCAAAAGAGAAAGTAAAGGAAACTCAAATAATTCCACACAATGGATGGATGGATGGATGGATGGATGGGTGTAGTAGATTGATGCATCAATAGATGGATCAATGAATCAATAGATGCGTGGGTGTATCAATGTATCAGTGGATGGATGGATGGATGCATCAATAAACAAATAGATGGATGCATCAATGGATGGATCAATGAATCAATAGATGGGTGGGTGGATGGAGGTATCAATGAATGAATGAATCAATAGATGGGTGGGTGGATGGAGGTATCAATGAATGAATGGATGGGTGGGTGGATGGGTGGATGGATGGATGGATGGATGGATTGTGGGTCAAATAGCAAGATGCAGGAAGATGTAGACAGAGAAATAAATAGACAGAGAGATAAATAAATTGGACCAGCAGGCAGGAGAGCTGAATAAATGGATAAACAGACAGAGAGATATGAAGCCAGTGTTTGACTGCAGGTGGTGGAGGCTGTGATGGAGGAGGCTGATGACACTGAGGGGTATTTTCTCGCAGCAGAATGAGAGAGGTGTAAAATAAACAGCTCCACACTGTGGACACTTCTGTGTTCTGTTTTAACTTTACTAATTAGTTATCAAAACACAGCAGTGGGTTTAAAGAGAAAATGTCATATTTTCTCGTCACGACTGCAGCTCTGAGGAGCGTGTGAGAAGAGTGTGAGATGTGTGTGAGAAGAGTGTGAGAAGCATGTGAGAAGCGTGTGAGAAGTGTGTGAGAAGTGTGTGAGAAGCGTGTGAAACTCCGTCATCCCGTCTCCCAGAGTGACATCACACCCAGGAAATAATACAGAATTTCCACTAACACACAGCAGATCCGTCAAACACTACTGACATTTAATCAGACTAACACACATTCACATTACACTTCATCTGAATTAGACATCACCAATCTGTTCCTACACACACATGCACACACACACACACACACACACACACGTTTAACAATCAGCAAAAATCAATTACACACTAAATGAAAATCTGCAGGAAGCCAATTAGGAAAGGTTCCTTGGAACATTCGGAACATTCGGAACATTCTAGCCTCCTACACATTTCCCTCGTGGCTCTCGTGGGAATGACGAGTTTTTCGGAGAGAAGAAATTAAGGACCTTGTTCACGTCTTTCCTTCAAAGCCAGAGGCATGTGTGTGTGTGTGTGTGTGTGTGTGTCTGTGTGTCTGTGAGTTTGTTTATTCAGGCTTTTCCAATTAACATAGTAAGAATCCATCACAGATTGGATATGAAGGTGAAAATCCATCACAGGTATACACACACACACACACACACACACTTAAACAACTTACTGATGTTCCAAAGACTGAAATGTAAGAATGAGATATAGTGATAAGCAGATGGAATGATGGATAGTTGGTTGGATGGATGGATGGATTTATTGATGAAGGAATTGACAGATGGATGGATGATTGGATTAATGGAAGGAAAGACTTCTGGGTGAATGGACATGGCGAAGGATGAATAGAAATAACAATGGATGTTTGAGGGAGGACTGGGTTGTAAGATGGATGGACAGATGGATGGATGGATGGATGAATGGATGGAGGGATGGAAGAATCAAATTCTGGATGGACTTTTATGGGTTCTTTAATAAATGGACTGGTGGGCTCTCGCATGGCAATGGAGAAAGACGTGTCTGGCTCGAGCTCTCGCCGAACTCCTGTTTTATAAAATAAATAAGCGCTTGACATTATAAAACATTATATAAAATCTGCTCTGATTTGGTTCTGAAATAAGGAAATAGCTGATATGCGGGTCAATGGCGGAAAAGCTACGCAAGTATAAATACGACGCATCATCTAACACTAGGCCCAATGCCGCCTCGTCTTCGTGCTCTGCTGTCACCCGATCTCGAATGACCCCATCCCCGCGGGACAGCCCAGAGAAAATGGACGCGGTGGCCTTGAAATCAGAGATTCTTCGCTCGTTAAAAGCAGACATCTCTGCAGTGATCAAATCTGAACTGAAGAGTGCGCTCGCCGATGAATTCAGTTCCCTTTAAAACGAAATACAAGCAGTTAAAAAGGAAATAATAAACAACATGGCGGCAATTCACTCCAAGATAGATCAAATGAAGACTACGATAAAAGAGGTTGAAGGCGGCCTATCAACGTGGTCAGACGAGGTGACAACTTTACAGTCTGTGGTAACTGATTTGAAAGCAGAGATGGCTGTGCTAAGAGAAAAATGCGAAGACATGGAGGGAAGGATGAGAAGGTGCAATATCAGGATACTGGGGGTAGCTGAGACAGATGGCTCAAGCGCCACTGTAGCAGTTTCGAGGTTGTTGAGAGAAAGGCTACAACTGGAAAAGGATGTGCTTGTGGACCGTTCGCATAGAAGTCCGGCTCCAAGAAGATCGGATGGGAAACCACGTGCCATCGTGGCTAAACTTCATTATTACCAAGACTGTGTCGAGGTGTTGAGCCGTGCACGTACTCGAGCCCCGCTCAGAATCAAAGGAGAATCAATCGCCATTTTCCCGGACTATACTGCGAGCGTTGCCAAGGCCAGGGCCGCGTTCACAGAGGTTTGGAAATTGCTGCGTAATCGTCAGGGCGTCCGGTTTGGCATCCTATTCCCAGCCCGTCTACGCATTTCATATGACAGTAAAGAAAAGGTATTTACAGACGCAGAGGAAGCAATGAGGTATGTCAAGAAGAACATTATCCCTACAGAGGTTTGAAAATAATGCAGAGACTGAGTTCTATTCGGTTATACCTTATTCCAAATTAAACCATACCCCAGTGGACCAACAACCTGGTTGTTTGCATTATCTTTAGCTTCTTCCATAGGGGGTAAGAATGTACCACTCAGTCGTGAGTGAGAGACTGATTCATTTCATGGACAACTTTGACAGGACAATATTTATCTTAATAGTCTTGATGATGATGTCAGTGCTACTGATTCTATTATTACTGCACTGTTAAGGCTTCCTTTCTTATTTGCCTATATCTCTTGATAAATAATATTGTTCATCCTCAATTGTGAGCTTGTGTTGCTCGGTTATATTTTGAGGTAAGCGTATAATATTGTTATTGCCTTTGCCATTGTCATTAGGCTTACTTTATTTTTTTTAATTTTCTTTATTATTATTATTGTGTTATGTAGCAGATTTTATGATATAATATCATAATGCGCTATTTGAGCTACTTTAGTATGGCGTGTTCGGTGGGGGCCTGAGCCGTTGGCTTTATAGAGTTCCCAAACATAAACACTTAATGTGTGGATTTGTTTTTGAAGGGTTTTGTGGTCACCATGTTTTTGTAGGTGCTAAGGGGGGAGGGGGGTTTATCAGTTTTGTTTACTTACCAGACTTATTTTGTCAGATGTCCACATTCAAATTCCCATTTGTTGTCATGTGGCTTTTATAGATTTCATATATACAATTACTTCCCCTTAATATGACTGTCATTAATACTTCCAAAGGGTTAGATGGTTGTTCAGTCAACTTTATGAGTTGGAACGTTAAGTCACTTAACCACCCAGTGAAATGTAAAAAGATATTTGCACATTTAAAGCAACTTAATGTAGACATTGCATTCCTTCAGGAGACCCATCTACGTACAATGGATCATGTTCGACTTAGAGGGAGTTGGACAGGACAGATATATCACTCCAATTTTCATTCAAAGGCCAGAGGTGTTGCCATACTTATCAAGAAAAATACGCCATTTACTATAACTAATGTAGAGGCCGATTCCTTAGGGCGATATGTTATTGTGGTGGGGCAGCTTTACTCTTTTCCAGTCATCCTGGCCAATATTTATGCGCCAAACTGGGATAACCCTGCGTTTTTTTCAATTTTTTTTCTCAGTTACCAAATATAAATGGACTGGTGGATGGATGATGATGATGTTGATGATGATGATGGATGGATGGATTTTTTGATGAAGGAATGGACTGGTGAACGGATGGACAGAAGGAAGGACAGACCTCTGAGTGGATGGATGTAGTGATGGATGGATGAATTACATCTGTGTGTGTGTGTGTGTACATGCTGCTGTGTAATGAGTGTAATAAGATCATTAGGTGGTGTTTGGTTTCAGTTCTCTGTTCTCTACACATGTTGTGTTGTTGTTGTTCACAGTAATGTGAAGCAGGTGTTGTGTTTCGCACTCGGCTCTGTGTGTGTGTGTGTGTGTGTGTGTGTGTATAGCTGGTGTTGTATTTCACACTCGGCTCTGTGTTACAGAGTCTCACTCTGTATAAAACCATCTGCTGCACTTCAAGTACATAAATGTATTAAGAAGTCAATAAAATAAATGCAAACACACGGCTTTAAAGTTTTCTGGCAGACGGGAGGCGTCATGTATCTAAACATATGCGACCAGCGTATTCTCTTTCCTTCTTTCTGCCAGTAAACTCAGTGTAAATCATTTCTTTAGTTTCGATAATGTGTGTGTGTGTGTGTGTGTGCGGCATTGGGCTTTTCTCAGAGCTGTGCTGTGAATGTTCAGTGTTTTAGATGAATATTTATAATAGATATGATTCATTATGTTTGACTCGCAGGCCACCTGTTATAGATGTATTATTAATAAAGAGTAAAGCAGAGAGGTGTGAAGTACCTTATGGATATATTTTTACACGTCCTACATCTTTTCCTCACACACACGCTGTTCGCTCTTCATCTTTCTCCACATCCCTTTCATTCTTATCTGACCCACATTCTGGAGGAAGTAAAACAGAAGCTGTGCTCTCGGCACTTCACTGTCGAGCTGTTTGATCTTTCAGGAGGAGTTCAGGACTGCTGAAGGGAACGAGAACATTTTTATTCGATTCTGCACTTCTTCTCCTCTCTGACCTCTACGTCTCCTCTCACATCATTATTTCAGCCTATTCTCACTGTATTTATTGTTTTTATCTGTTTTATTCCTTCTGCTGTTTTTTTTCTCTTGTCTCATTGCCTGGAGCCAGTCAGTGTCCTCTTTTCAACACAGTAGGGATACCCTTCTCTCTCTCTCTCTCTCTCTCTCTCTCTCTCTGTTGCTCTCTCTCTGTCTGTCTCTCTCGGGTAATTTACTGACAGTGTATTTGTGCCTTTCTGGTCTAAAAATCCCATTCTTTCCTTCTTCCATTAGTCCAAATAAACAAACAGATTGGTGGATGGATGGATAGACAGATAGATAGACAAATCAATGGAGGGACTAGTGGATGGATGGACTGCAAGGTAAATGAATGGACAGAGGGACAGCAGCATAGACAGATGGATGGAAGAATAGATAGAGTGGGAGATGGACTCATGCCCTCTGTCTCTAAAAATATAGTGCAATGAACATAAAACACATCTGCAGATAGATGGATGGATGGACAGATAATATGTATAGATGAATGGATTGTGATTGGAGATAGGTGCATGGTCTTGGTGGATGAGAGAAAAAATGGTAGATAGACATATGGATAGATGGATGGATTAGGGATAGATAAATGGATGGATGGATGGATGCATAGATGGGTGGACAGATGGTTCTGACACCCTCTGGGACATTCCAAGATGCACTTGTTCACTTTGTGTCACCCTAGGTCACACTGAGACACTGTGAGACACTCAGGGACACTCTTGGATACTCTGAGACCATTGTAAGACTCTCAGGGCACTCTGAGATACCCAGGGACATTCTGGGATACTCTGAGGCAGTCTGGGATAGCGTGGGATGCTTTGGGGCAGTCTGTGATACTCTGGGGCAGTCTGGGATAGTGTGGGATGCTTTGGGGCAGTCTGGGATACTCTGGGGCAGTCTGTGATACTCTGGGGCAGTCTGGGATAGTGTGGGATACTCTGGGGCAGTCTGGGATACTCTGGGGCAGTCTGGGATAGTGTGGGATACTCTGGGGCAGTCTGGGATACTCTGGGGCAGTCTGGGATAGTGTGGGATGCTTTGGGGCAGTCTGGGATACTCTGGGGCAGTCTGTGATACTCTGGGGCAGTCTGGGATATTGTGGGATGCTTTGGTACATTCTGGGACCCAGGAATGGCACTGAAATGTCAACATCGACTGAAGGTAGAATAACAAAGTATCTGAGAGGAAAGAAAAGCGAGGAGAAAGAATAGAGCAGACGGAGGAGAAGGTCAGGAAGCGACTGAGATGATGATTAAAATGTCAGATTTCACTCTGAGGGGGTCACGCTGCCATTTTACACTTGGGACATTGAGGATGCACCGAACCCCGTGTTAGCTAATACCTGGGCTCTGTTCCAAATTAATGTCTAGCTAGTGTTCTTACTAAAACTGTAGTCACGGTAAGAGACAGGAGTAGTTCATGTTTCTCCTGATTCTTGTTTGTGACATGAAGGAATTCTAACAGCTGGCATTTGGGACACAGCCCCATTCCGTACCATGAGGTTTGGAGCTCTGAAAGGCTGGAGATAAATCTCATGGACACAATGAAAGCAGGACAGATGAAATCAGGTCTCATTTTCTATAAAAACATCATCACAGGGAGCATCCTAAACAGCATGAGATCTCAGTAGGACTTGGAGCAACCGTAGCGTGTTTAGCAGCTAACTGAAATGTAAATGAGGTGACAGTGTGAGTAGCCTGTTAGCTAATTGGTTAGAAAGCCTTGGACTTTATGCTTTTGCTTTTAGAATCAAACTACATGGCTGAAGTAGTCACTGACTGGGAGAGAGAGAGAGAGAGAGAGAGAGAGAGAGAGAGAGTATCACACATATGCCACTTCAAAGCCTTTTAGAATGTAATGTTCCTCGCCCACTTCCCCTTTCACCATCTTTAAGAGCCATTCTGTCATTTTATCAGCTCGAGTGCAGCTCAGGTGCATTAGACTTCAGGAGCACAGCCTTCCCAGAAGGCATTTCTCTGATCTGACACTGTTAACTTTCAAAATGGCAGAGAAGTGTCCCAAGTACCAACAGTTTATGTAAATCTTAAACAGGTTCTAGATATTAAACAGAAAATAATGAGCAATAAAAACGGGATCTTCAAGGGTTCTTTAAAGTTCATTGGATAACTTGGACTGGGCTTCCATCCAGGGTGTATTCCTGCCTCACCCCCAGTATTCCCAGGATAGACTCTGGATCCACCACCCTGACCAGGACACACAGTATGTGTGTGCTGAAAGTTCCGCTGTTTATTTCAGGACAGCGTTGAGAAACCATGTTTTAATCCCTGTGTGTGCTGTAGAGGAAGTTCAGTACTCTTCTAGTACCATTCAGCACTTCTCTGGTATCAGCTACGTGCTTGTGTTAGTAGTGTTTCCCATCAGGTTTATAATAATCCATAACATTCACTCACACAAGAAGTGTATCAGCCTATCATTCTCTCTCTCTAACACACACACACACACACACACACACACACACACACACACACACACACACACACACACACACAGAGCTGTTTATATGTAGTGATTATAATCAATGTGTTTGTTTAGAAATCACTCAGATTCTCTGCTGCTTTCATCTTCATTCAAGTCTAAATGACTGGGAGTGTGTGTGTGTGTGTGTGTGTGTGTTGTTAGAGAGAGAATGATGGACTGATATACTTCTTGGGTGAGTGAATGGATGGACAGATGGATGGAAAAAAGGAGGAATAAGCAGGAAGATTAAGCACATAAACACATGGATGAATGGATAGATGGCTTTTTGGATGGATGGATGGATGGATTGATGGATTACAGACAGACAGATGGATGGTCTGCTTTTTGGATGGATGTTAGGATGATTTTTTTGGCTGATGGATGGCAAGTACACTGTTGGAGTAACAGATGGATGGACAGATAATTAAGTCATGTATCGGTGGACAGAATGATGAATGGACGGACAGGCTAATGGATGGATGGATGAATAGGCTGATGAAGTAATGCATTAGTGGACTTAGTGATGGGTGGATGGATGGATAGTTTATAAACAGATGGAGAGATGGAAAGATTACACACAGACAGATTGATAGATTGATGTTAAGATCTTTTTGGATGGATGGATTACAGACAGACAGATGGATGGTCTGCTTTTTTGGCTGATGGATGGCAAGTGCACTGATGGAGTAACAGATGGATGGACAGATGATTAAGTCATGCATCGGTTGACAGAATAATGAATGGACAGACAGGCTAATGGATGGATGGATGGATGGATGGATGAATAGGCTGATGAAGTGATGCAATAGTGGACTTAATGATCGGTGGATGGATGGATAGAATGGATGGAACAGACAGACTGATAGACTGACGTTGAGATCTTTTTGGATGGATGGATGGACAGGCTGATGGATGGATTATTAAGTTAATGTAGAGATGGATGTATAGACAACCAGATGAATAGATGATTGGACTCCCACCATCCATAAATCCACATGTCCCTCAGTCTATTTATTCATACATCCACCTATCCATCCATCCATCCACCCATTTGTCCACTCATCCATCCAAAAAGCCACCTATCCATCTATCCATCCTCCAGTCTATTCATCCACCCACTCATCCTCCTGTCTCACCAATCAGACACCTGCTTCAAAGTTCTAATGTTACAACCACTGAAAAGTGTGTGTGTGTGTGTGTGTGTGTGTGTGTGTGTGTGTGCGCGTGTGTGTGTGTGTGCGTGTAAAAGAGAAATAGATGAGCAGCTGAACTCTGGTGTGACCTGGAGCTTCATGAGCTAATTAACAAAACAGCTTTCCATGTTAGTGAGAAACGGCAAAGAAGCGTAAACTCCTCTGTCCTGAAGATGTGGGAAAACTTAAAGTTACAGCTTCACCTCTGATTGTTACAAAGCGCTGACACTGGAGACTCCTTCCATAAATGATAATAAACATCTCTGTACAGAAAACTTCATCATAGTAATGATTACATGCATTTTTACACGTTTTAATCTGTTTATGTGGCGCATCCTCTGTACGAGTCCCTGTGAATGAGCTGTTACTATAGAAACAATAACCTATTAGAACGAGGGCATTAATATAAACCTGTGATTTGCAGCTGCACTACTGTCAGAGCTGCTGTTATAGAAAATTAATCAACACCTTCTGACCAATCACGGTCCAGAATTCAGCAGCACTGTGGTGTAGAAGAGTTTGAAGATGTGCTCCAGACCCTGGAGAAGGAGCAGATCTTGTCATTTCTGTCACACACTAACAGCCAGAGTCATTAAAGAGCTAAACACAACCACGACGAGCCCATCTGCACCCCATCAACACACTCATGATGATGATGATGATGACGACAATGATGAAGATGATGAAGATGAGGAGGAGGCAAAAGGCCTATTGAGCAGTTCACACACTCTGATGATGATCTGACGACTCCAGACAGAGAACACATGGTAGCTGTCAGCTGGAAAACAAACACTCCTGTAGATCCAGCACTGATCTGGACAGCTCTGCTCTTTCTGTCGAGTGTGTGTGTGTGTGTGTGTGTGTGTGTGTGTGTGAGCGCGCGTATGGTCTGTGTCTGTCACACACACTCTCTGCCCACATGGCCGACAAACAGACGAACCAAATTTCCACAATTAGCTTCTCGTTAGCTTGATTTGCTGAGCTCACATGTGCCATCTGTCTCAGTCGCGAACAGCACAATCACAAAGTCCTGACAAAACCAAGCTGAGATCTTCTCTCCGCTGTCCTAATAGATCCTGAGTGAATTCCAGCTACAGATACAGCAATGTCTCGTCCTGTCTCTGCTGTTCCACAGTAAGAGAAGGTTACAGGTGGCTAATTACGTTCTCCAGATGCTAAGCTCTCACATTCTTCTCTCAACTCACTGCAAGAAACAATGATATCTAAGCAGATGAAAATATCTTGAATTTGGGCAAATTTATCTAATATTTCTTACAATGAGATTATTATAAATCAAATATAAGATTATTTATCCTGTTTAAGATGCTTTTACTCATTTCATGCTTTAAATGTTTTATGCTATTGGCAGATCATTTTACTTCTTTCTGAGAATAAATGCTTAACATTAGAAAAATCATCTGCCAATAGAACAAGCCTGATGAGTAAAAAAGTCTAGAAAGAGGTTTAATAATCATATGTTTGCTTTATTGTAATCTTATAATAGGAAAAACTGGATCATTGTGACTATACTGAAGATATGTGCGCTTGCTAAGCTATCATGTTTTGCAGTGCTAGTCACATTTCTTGGATTTTTTCCAGAGTCTTGGACTGGTTCCGTTTCTGTGATCATCCTTGCTGGGATTTCTGTCTCTTGTCTTGGGCTTTCTCTAGTCTCTGTGATCTTTTCCTGTCTTTGGGAACGTTCTTTCAGGACTATTCCCAGGTCTAGTTTGGCTCCTTCTGGCTTTGTCTGGCTGTGTCTCTGTGATTAGCCTGGTTTAGTTCTGTTTGTGTTTGTGATGTTGTTTCTGTAAGTGCTCCATCTGTCCTGTCTCTGGACACAGTCCCTCTGGCATGGTCTGCTGTTACATCCCTCTCTTCTTAATGTGCATTTAGGATTTCCTGGTAGAGAACCAGACTCAGACTCGGCGTGGGGAATGATAGACCAGGAATGACGTCTTCTCATTAGAAGACTCTAAAAGGGACACTGTGAGAGAAAATGGCGTCGTGTTAGAGCCCACACTTCAGTCCCAGAGAAGAGCTGAAAAAACCATTAGTCTATTCCAGCTTTATGCCAGCTGTTGATTTGCAGCCATATGCGAGCACTTTAGCTTTATTTACTGCAACTTTATGCTAGCTTCGTAAATGACATGCTCAGCAGTATGCTGTATCTCAGCTATGTTATACAAATAGCTTACAGATGCCAGAAATCAGATATTTGCACTCTGTAAGTGTCAGATCTTCATGCCCTGTATAGCTGCCTAGACACTGTAGGGGTGCCATTTATTTTCATGCTTTTTCTCCTGTTTATTGTTATAGGAAGAAAGGGAAGATATTGTATTGTTCTGCTGATTATTTTGCCATAATTTACATCAATCCCTAACTCTCCAGCAGTGTTTTTAAAAAAATATTTTACCACATTTGCTTCAGAATGACTAGTCTGGTGTCACGTCTCTGTGTTAGACTCTCTCTTCCTACTGACAGGACATGCCTGATGTTCACTTGTTTTCAGAGATAAAAAAGGCTTTGCCTGGTTTTTGGATTCATTCTCTCCGTCTGTCTCTTTCTATGACTTCTTCCTGTATTCCCAGTTATCCTTTTTGGTCTAGACTCATTCCTGGAACTGCCCCCTCTGACCTGGTCTGGACCCGTCTCTGTGATCGATCCATTTTGCCTGGTCTTTGTCTGGTTTTGAGACATTTCCTCTGATCCTGTTCTGTCTCTGTGATTGCTCTGTTCAGCCCGTGCTCATCTCTTCTCTGTGTTTGTTCATGTGTCTTGTCTCCGTCCCTGTTCCCCCTGGCAATTTCCTGATTCTTGGATTCCTGGTCCTACATCAGTAGTCTCTCTCTCTCTCTTTCTCTCAGTCTTTGTCCTGTCCTTATATCGATCTCCTGGACCTAGTTTTCTTGGACATGTGTGATCATTCCCTCCACCCTGCCACTGTCCTGGCTCTGTATTCCTCACTCTCATCTGGCTTTTTTTCCTTTGTCTTGGCTTTGTTCCACGTCTGAGTTCACACCTTCTGATCCAGTTTAATTTTTGTGATCACTCCATTGTTCCTTCTGGCATTGTCCTGTTCCTTGGATCACTCCCTCTGGATTGGATTGGTGTCTCTGTCCTCTCTCTGCTTGGACCTTGCCACACTTGTTAGGGATGCTTTGATACTGATTCCAGTCCTCATAGTCATAAAAATGTTCTGATATCAGGTGATACAGTGTGACGTAAACTAACAAACAGATGAACTGAAATGCTGCGCTCTGTGAAGATGCAAGCGTGGGCATTACGAATGTATGCAAGATGTCATGGATTTCACGCACACAGAGGTACTCATGAGCATTCAGAGAAACTGTTGAAGGTGAGAACACTTCAGTTCTGAGAGCATTGAGCTCTAAGACACGCCCACATCAGGTCCACACTTCGCTTGTTGTTCCTGGTGATCCACTTTTTGTCCTGGCCAGTATCAGGATCATCACTGCTGGCATTTGGTCCAGTTCCTCCTTCTAGTCTTCTTAGTCAGGTCCTAACTCTGAAGTCACTCCTTATGTCTTTGGGCTAGTTTTAAATCTCTTAGTGCTCCCCGTGGTATGGTTTGGTCTCGTCCCAATTCCATGACTCCCTGAGGTCCTTCTTCTTATCACTCCTTCTTGTCCTGTCCTTGATCTGGGATGATTCTTTCCAGCCGTGTCCTGTGGGATAACTCTGCCTGAGCCGGTGTGGTGCCATCACTTTGATCACTTCTTTAGTCTTGTCTCATTTCTGGCATTTGTCCCCTTGACTTGTCCTGTCTCTGATTACTCCCACTGGCTTTGTCTCGTCTTTATGATTGCTCCCTTTGGCCTTGTCTCAGTTCTGTGATCGCTCCCTTTGGCCTTGTCCATTTTTTTGGTGCTGGAACATGACAATTTAATTTCCACTGAGCAGAAGGTTCAGCTGGAGCTGTCACACTAAGCATGAGCGTGTGTGTGTGTGTGTGTGTGTGTGTGTGTGCATACGTTATTGATTCTGTAATTGGCTCTTAAAGTAACACAATGCAAGATTGAAATTCAGAACAGGCTGTAATCAACGAATAGTAGCTCTATGTACTACGATGTGATTATTATTATTATTAATGTTATTATTATTATTTTTTTTTTTGGTGTTGAGTTGACGGTATCTCCAGTATTGTGTTCAGCAGTAATATTGTGTTGGCCTGGAGCTTTTCCCAGTGTGTGTGTTCTTCTCCAGCTCCTCACAGCCTGTTGTGGTGTGTTATCATACAGTGGAAAGGGGCAAATTATGCATAATTTAAAGCAGTGGGTTTCAGCCGTGCAGTGAGACAGGAAGTCTTTTTCAAAGGGCATCACTCTCCATATTTATTTCACTCCAAATAATTAAATTCCAAATCTCCTCGGTGTCCTACAGAGTTCAGAAGCATCCGAAATCAAAACGGCAATTAGAGAAAATACTGTTGATATCGCAGCTTCAGCCTCCTGCAGTGAGAAATGACACGGCTGTGTCAAAGAGTTGTAGAGTACAAAAGAGATCAGAGAAGGAAAAATTTGTGGAAAGAAGCTGGTAGATACAGGTGTGATGTACACTGGGAGATAAAGAGTTCATGAAAATGTGCTCCAACGGTTTTAAAGCCAGGTTAAACAGGTGGAAATCTGAGCAAATCTTCTGGAAGATAAGATGAGTTTGAACACGTGCACCTTCATTCTACAGGAAAGCTGTACGACTGGGCTGCAGTTTAATACCAGAAATAAAACATCTTCAGCATTCCCCTTTATGTCCCAATTTAATGAGTGATGTTTGTTAAAGACAGAGAGAGAGAGAGAAAAGAAAGAAAAAGGTGAGAGGAAGACAGAAGGTAGACAGGAGCGAGGATAGAAACAGAGTGAGTGTGTGAAGGAGAAGGAACCAGGAAAAAGAGGGAATGAGAGAATTAGAGGAGCAAGAGAGATAGTGCTGGCAATTATTATAACACTCTCTATCATAACTGCCTCAGGCTGTGTGTGTGTGTGTGTGTGTGTGTGTGTGTGTGTGTGTTATGTAGTAAGGACAATTCCGTCCACTACAGTATGTGATACACACAGATAAAGATGAATGAAGGGCAGAGTTGTGTTGTTGCCTGAAGCAATCTAAGGAATACAGTGTGTGTGCTGAATAGGGAAAAATAAAGGGATGAAGAGATGAAAGTCTCTTTTATAAGCCTGACTTTCCTGCTGCAGAAAGTTTAGATGGCTTTATAATTCTGCTGCCTCTCTCTCTCTCTGTCTGTCTCCCTGTCTATCTGCCTCTCTCTCTGTCTGCCTCTCTGTCTGTCTCCCTGTCTATCTGCCTCTCTCTCTGTCTGTCTCCCTGTCTATCTGCCTCTCTCTCTGTCTGCCTCTCTGTCTGTCTCTCTGTCTATCTGTCTCTGCCTCTCTCTCTGTCTCTCTGTCTATCTGTGTCTCTGCCTCTTTCTGTCTCTCTCTCTGTCTGACTCTCTGTCTATCTGTGTCTCTGCCTCTCTCTCTGTCTCTCGGTCTATCTGTGTCTCTGCCTCTTTGTGTCTCTGTCTCTCTCTCTCTGTCTCTCTCTCTGTCTGTCTCTCTGTGTCTCTGTCTGTCTCTCTGTCTCTCTCTCTGTCTGTCTCCCTGTCTATCTGCCTCTCTGTGTCTCTGTCTGTCTCTCTGCCTCTCTCTCTGTCTATCTGCCTCTCTCTCTGTCTGTCTCCCTGTCTATCTGCCTCTCTCTCTCTATCTGCCTCTCTCTCTCTATCTGCCTCTCTGTGTCTCTGTCTGTGTCTCTGTCTATCTGCCTCTCTCTCTGTCTGTCTCCCTGTCTATCTGCCTCTCTCTCTCTATCTGCCTCTCTGCCTCTCTGTGTCTCTGTCTGTCTCTCTGTTCAGTTGTGAATTAATTTCGAACAATAGAAATAAACTGTGAATAAATGTAATGATGGTAATAATGGTCTGTAATTCTAACATCAAATGTCACAATAAGTCACAATTAAAGAGCAAACAGTTCTCTCTTTTTGCTAGTTTGAGAAGGGTTTTGTCTCTGACACTTTAATTATATGTTTCTCCTCAGCTGACTTTCCATTTGTGTTCGTCACTGCTTAAAACAGACGGAAAGACTAATCTCTCTTCCACTTATAAACACACACACATACACACACACACACACACACACGTGATGGAGGAAAAGTTTACAGTCTGCAGTTCAACATAATTTCTCTGTTTCTATGAATGACAAATCATTCATATAAAAATTACAACATTCAAATACAAAAATGTTTAAAACCCCAATGATAAAAAGACTGCTGTAGCTGATCCACTCACACCTCCAGCACACACACACACACACACACACACACACATACAGTTGAGCTCAAAAGTTTACATCCCCCTTTCAGAATCTGCAAAATGTTTATTATTTTACCAAAATAAGAGGGATCATACAAAATGCATGTTATTGTTTATTTAGTGCTGACCTGAATAAGATATTTCACATAAAAGATGTTTACATATAGTCCACAAGAGAAAATAATAGTTGAATTTATAAAAATGACCCCG
>CM040478.1:19259283-19275784 GCA_022758105.1 Pangasianodon gigas | reverse complement strand
GGTCATTTTTATAAATTCAACTATTATTTTCTCTTGTGGACTATATGTAAACATCTTTTATGTGAAATATCTTATTCAGGTCAGCACTAAATAAACAATAACATGCATTTTGTATGATCCCTCTTATTTTGGTAAAATAATAAACATTTTGCAGATTCTGAAAGGGGGATGTAAACTTTTGACCTCAACTGTATGTATGAAATTTTGTACCAATTTTTGTCAAATGAAATTCAGAGGTGTGACCAAGCATAATATCATGTTGAACATGCACATCGTGTGTGCGTGTGTGTGCGTGTGTGTGTGGGGGTGTGTGTTAATTAAAAAAAACTGTTAGTGATTTACAGAAGCAACAGGAGTCTAACTGTAGCTGAAAATGTACACAATCTCTAAAAGTTCAGTAGTGTGAGAATTTCAGATAATGGCACTTTTCACACCACCGATACACAACTGAAGCATCAGATTCTGGATTGTGATTGGTCAGAAGGTGTTGATTAATTTTCTATAACAGCAGGTCTGACAGTAGTAACAGCTCATTCACACGGCAGACGCTCCAGATCAATCGACTAAAATTAACATTAACATTTACGGAAGGAGTCTCCAGTATCAGCGGAAAAGGAATCAGTCAGAGGTAAAGTTTTAACTGAGAACCTGTTTCGCTGATAAAAAGTACAACATGTAGTTCTTTAATAAATTTTAAAAATTGTAATCATTGGAGAATTTAGAAGTAAAACATTCGGGGAAATGCTGTTATAGGAAAATAATCAACTGTTCACTCAGTATTTTACTGTAACACATACATAGTGGTTATTACTGACTTAACATTTAAAAAGACACAATAAAAGCTTGTATATTCAGCTCAGGGGTGTGTTGGGTTGGTGTTGTGATGTGTGTTCGGGTGTTTGCTAGGGGTTTTTCACGTTCTGGCAGAGGAGGATGGACTCTTCGGTATCTTTTCCCAGACACCATGGTGTTAAAGACACTGTGGGAGGAGTGGGGGTTAAATGGTACATGGTGTTAATTGGATTATAGTAATTATGAATTAATCCACAGAGGCACAGAGGCATAAAGCCTGAACACTGGAAATACTGGAGTACTGTACACATCTACATTTAACACCAATAACTGTCCATAACCAATAAAAAAACACTGTTAGCCTTTTTATCAGCTTGTCCAATCAGGTGATCATTCCTGCTTTTGAACAAGAACAGCTTCTTATGATAATAGATTCCCTAAATCATGTCCTTCAAATAACCAAGCATTATAAACCAAATGTTGTTGGCTCATAAAAGCAGCTGAAACACAGAGGTTGTTTTTATTGCATGCTTCATTTGCATTTTATGAGTTCTGTCCTGTGAATATGAGGGCTGTAAACTCAATTACTCCTTAAAAAAAAAAAAAACTTCAATTATCCAGAGCAATCGAGCTGCAAAGTGTGCACTGTTATTAACATGAGTCTTCATATTATAAATGTATGTAATTAATATTCACTGTTCAAAACATTACTGTTTCATTTTTTCTGCAGCAAAGCACTCATTTCTGTCTGTCTGTCTGTCTGTCTGTTTTCCTTTTTTAATTACAGACGCTGAGGTGGACGGGCAGAACTGCACAAATATCTCGCCATTTCCAGCCAATTTCAAAGAAGAGTGAGGTGAAAAGGTCAGAGGTCATGAGTCACTTCATTGGAGATTGATGCTATAACCCTGTAATGTGGAACTCTTAAAATGGAGACATTGTTTCTCACTTTGTGTCTTGTACAGCGTTGATTGCCCTCAGGACATCCATTTCCTGAAACTGTGACTTTCTAATCCTTTGGCTACCTCTCGACTGAGGCCATGTTTTCCTTTTTTTAAGTGCTAATCTCTTTTCTTTTTGCTCTCAATCAAAGTAAATCCAACCCTTACTCAGAAAAAAATGGCCACCAGAAGATTCAGCCTCTCTAAGTCCTCTTCCCATGCCCTCTCATTCATTTTTCTTGCCCTATTTTTCCTCCCATTACCAACATTAGTGAGGGGTGACTGCTGGCTTATCGAGGGTGATAAAGGATACGTGTGGTTGGCGATCTGCAGCCAGAACCAGCCACCATACGAAACAATCCCTCAGCACATTAACAACACTGTGCACGACCTGCGACTGAATGAGAACAAGCTGAAGGCCATCTTTTTCAGCTCCATGAGTCGTTTCACTAACCTCACTGATCTCAATCTCACCAAGAATGAGATCTCGTACATCGAGGATGGCGCCTTTGCGGGACAGGCTAACCTTCAAGTGCTACAATTGGGCTACAACAAGTTAACAAACCTTACAGAAGGGATGCTGAGAGGCCTGGGAAGAATGCAGTGCTTGTTTTTGCAGCACAACCTCATTGAGGTGATTGCCACCAATGCTTTCTGGGAGAGTCCCAGTCTGAGCAGCCTTGACCTGTCCTCCAACAGGCTGGCCAAGCTGGACCATTCCACCTTCACAGTTCTTGGACGTCTAATGGTGTGTGAGCTGGCGGGGAATCCTTTTCACTGTGGCTGTGAGCTGTACAGCTTCCTAAACTGGCTGGACGCCTTTAATAATGTCACACACACCTACGACAGGCTGCAATGTGAAACCCCAAAGGAACTTTCTGGGTATCCTTTACTAAGTCCAGTAGCCAGCCACATCCGCAATGCCCACTCTATCTTAGCATCCATTTGCAAAGATGGAGTTATTATTCCGGGGATGACCTCCCTGCCTCCGGATTTGGATTCTTCTGGAATAGGTCCGGATATCCCTGACCAGATGGGACCATATCATCAACCCACAACCTCGTCAACTGCGATTCCATCTTACAGCCCTAGCATCAGGCTGCAATCTGTTTCTCTTTCATCAGCCTCGTTACTGGTTCAGATCCCTCGACCTTACAGCAAGATGTACATCCTGGTGCAGTACAACCAAAGCTATGTGTCTGATATTATGAACCTAAAGAAAAAGAAAGAGATAATCACACTCAACACACTGAAACCCCACACAGATTACACCTTCTGTGTAGCCTCAATTCGTAACTCACAGCGCTACAACCACACTTGTTTGAACTTTGCCACAAGATCTCCAGGACCTGATGACCTGCGTGCTGGGCCGTCGACCACCACCCACTACATAATGACCATTCTGGGCTGTCTGTTCGGCATGGTCATCGTGTTGGGTTTGGTGTACTACTGCCTACGCAGGCGGCGGATTCAGGAGGAGAAAGAGAACACTATAAGTGTCAAGAAAACTATCTTAGAAATGCGATATGGCCCTGAGGCAGCAGCTGCAGCTGCCAAAGACCCCTCAGTTTTGCAAAAGCTCCAGGAACAAGTTCACCATCAGCACTACCACAGCAAGTTGTCCCAGTCAACTTCCTCTAGCATGGGAATGCTCCACAGTTCTGCCAACACCAGCTCCTCTCGGCTCTCAACACTTCCACAGGCCGACAAGATGGCCACTGCTTTCTCGGAGGCCATGACCAGCAGTAAGGGGAACTATATGGATGTGCGAGGGGAGGAACGTTTAAAGGATGGAGCTATGCCAGTTTCAGAGGATGAGATAAGGAGGGAAGTAAATGGAATAGATGCAGGCGAGGAGGACTCGGACGATGGTGGCCGAGGATCAACATCTGAGATCTCTACCATTGCAAAGGAGGTGGACAAAGTGAACCAGATCATCAACAACTGCATAGATGCGCTAAAGCTGGACTCCGGAGTTGCGGCCACAGCAGCCGAAAACTCCTCCTCTCCACCTCCGCAGTGTAGCACATCCTCCTCCAGAGGACTCATCCCACTTTCTCCAATAACAGCAGACACATGCCCAATCATGTCTTCTCCTAAAATCCCCCATCTACCCCCTGTGCCTCTAGTCATGCCTCTGTCGGAGAGACCGGGAATCAGTGGAGGTGGTTTTCTATCCCCACCCTACAGGGACCCACCTCCTGTTACAGCAGCACGGCCTCTACAGCGGCAACTGAGTGCTGATGCAGCTGTTGTTGCTCTCAATGTGAAGAATCGCTGCGGTGTCTCCTCTGGAGTGTCCAGTAAGAACGCTCGGGTCTTTAGCCTGGATGTTCCTGAGCCTCGGAGTCCAGATTCCTGCAAGTTTCCAGAAAAAGGCAGTCCTGTTCGGTGCGGAGAGCCCCTTGATAGGCTCCCTCTGGTGGGGGTTCAAGGGGGCAGTAATAGCAGGGGAGAAGGTGGCAACGGGGGAGGAGGGGGAGCCGGTGGTGGCAGTGGTGGTTCGGGTGGATGTGGTGGTGTAGTGCCAGCTCAACAGCACCTCCTGGAGGTGCACCCAGACTACCACTGCTCAGAGCACCGACACTCCTTCCCCGCTCTCTACTATGAGGGTGCCGCCGACTCCCCTGCCCAGAAAGCTTCTTTCCTAAAGCCCCTCTCTCGCACCAAGAGGGACACTGCCTATTCCCAGCTCTCGCCACGGCACCACAACTACTCGGGATACTCGTCCAGCCCCGAGTACTCGTCTGAGACCACGCTGAAGATCTGGGAGCGTTTTCGTCCTTATAAAAAGAGCCCTCGTCAGGACGCCTACATAGCAGCTGGACATGCGCTTCGGAAGAAAGTGCAGTTTGCGAAGGATGAGGATTTGCATGACATTCTTGACTTTTGGAAAGGGGTGTCTGCACAGCAGAAACTGTAATTCGATTGAGAGGCACTATGGCACACGGCTGCAGAGAAGAGGGAAGTGATTCTTGAGAAAGCTAAGTACTTTGGTCTTCAAGTGCATCCACAGAGACAAGTGTTTGAATGAAGTCTGGATTACACACAGTATCATAAAAGTGTTGGAAAAGAATAGATCAATCAATCGATCAAAATTGCACAGGAAATTGGGTACTTAAGGAAGGTTTAGAATGACCAAATTTCATTGCTGAAATTTTTTTATTTGTGTTGTCTGCAATCATTCCAATTTAATTCGAAAAGGAAAACATACTCAATTAAGCGATTAGTAGTATTTGTATTATCTTGACTAAGTTTAGGGACAACATTAAGGCATGGTTATTTTGTTAATTGTGCTCAGCTTTAAGGGAAAAGATAAATAGCAGGTTTGAATTTAGCACAGGGCAAATTCTGAAAACCTTGCTCCCTCTGTTCACCCGCTCTATTCAGTCTAAGCATGCTCATTGATTCGTGACATCTACACATGTTTCTCCCAGTGCATTGGGTTTGCTTTTCACTGCACAGGCAGAGAATTGCTTATACTTTACATTCAGGAAGCATAACAGCTCATATTGAAGCTGTTATTTGTTTATTTATTTATTTATTTATCCTCTCTTGTAGCACAGCCAGGTCTAATTTATTACTTTCCAGATTTTGCCTGGGAGATTTGCTGTTCATTTGTGATTCCGGAACCAATGCTACCAAAATGTAAGAGGACTGTAGGGGATTTGAGTGAACAAAAATTAAATTAAAAAGAGGATTCAGGGTGTGACAGTGCTCTGTCAGAAGTGGCATGGGCTTTAAGAAACAGCAGCCTTCGATTTGTACAGTTGTACATCGTAACACAGATACTTATGCTAATGCAAATGCTATGTTTTTGTCATTACTCTGACATGTGTGTTATTTCCAGTTAGTTCTGTGATGAGCGATGCATAAGATGGATGCTTATCTAATGTAGTCTTACTCTTTTAATTGGAACGAGATTGAAACTAGTCGTGAATATTGTTTAACTTGATTGTCCAGGTGCAGTAAGTCAAAGAGATTTACTAACATTATCTAAGGTATTTATATTGATTATAATTATTTCAATGACCCGGCATGATCGATTATATTTTTTTCTCTTCCTGCATTCCTTCTAATCCTATAGCGACTTACACTATCTCTACTCGGAATTTGATCTTTTTTAAAATCAGGCACTGCTATATGGAATACCGAGAGAACCTTATCCGGCATAATCGGGTAAATGAATTACCCTTTTGGAAGGTAAGGTGTTACAGGTGTTACTTTGTGAAAGTGCTGATCTTAACACTGCCACACTCAACATGTGATTAGAATTAATTGTGCATGGTCCAGTGAGGTCAATACCCATAATGCACCCCTGGAGTCTCCAACTGATCCCTAGATGACGGAAATACCAGGAGACCAGGAGGCGCTAATGAATTGGCTAAGTGAATAAATCAGAGCGGATTTGAGCTCTGTAGCCGGTCAAAATCACACAATAGGTTTCTCAACATGAACTCAGTTCGCTAATGCAGGAATTAGTAATGCTAGCTCTCTTATTAGCTTAGTTGTACTGCAAAATATAAGATTTATGTATTTCTATACATCTGAGAGTGAACTCACTGTGGCATCAGGTTTCAGCCTGGTTAATTACTGTATATTGATCCTCTTGACAAGTTTGTTCAGGGCTTCTGGCATTTAGGACAGACTGAAATACGTCCACCACAGGCGACAGCACCGTAAAAAAAAAAATCAACATCGCAGATGCATACGGATCAATACGCCGTAATTGAGAATTGACGCAGCCAAAATCAAAACAGCCGGAATTCCCCAGGGCTCCATTTCTAAACTAAACTCATATTACAGATTCTAAAGGATGGACCAGGTTTTGGAGTAATTTTTACCTTAAACAAGTTTCTGTAATTGGATATAAGACCTGACCGGAGTTACATTGCCCCTGAGAGCTCTCACATCAGAGTTAATAAGATTTAATCCAAGCATTAATGCACATGCTTAGCAGGAGGCTAATTCAAGCTGTGTTAGATTAAAGGACTGTGTTCATTTTCCTCTTAACGTTAAATACATAAAACGTGCGGGTATAGTTAATGCTGCCACAGTGAAATTTTATATGATTATATATTTCATTGTAGATTCTCAAGTCAGGTCATTACCCAGAATGCACTTTTGGATGGAGGAAATGAGGCCACAGAGATAGGAATTGCTCAGTGCTTGCATAAGGACCCTGACACACCAATCCCCCCGACTGTCGAGGAAAAGGCAGGATGACATTCGAGAGCTGAGAGTCGCTGTGCACAAGCATTCAGCATCAGTGTGAAGATGAATAACACTCCGCACCAGAAGGGGCAGCGTTCTGTATTCATTATCGTAGTATCACAGAAAGAATAAACCTCTCCCAAACCCCATAATACTCATACCAACTAGCTAACCTTTCAGTGTGATAGTAGACGTAGCCAGACAAGCAGGACTAATCACCATTTTTACACCACTGCTCAGAATTCTGGGTGTTTTCACCCCTGAGTCTGCACCAGGACTGTCTCTGAGCTCGTTTGGAGGCGGAGCTTGTAAACACAGGTTTTCCTTCTGATCTGTGGATCGATTGCACAATTCCATACATCACTCCTGTGGTTTGCAAAATGGTATGTACTAGATTCATCCGTTAGCTGTTTTTATTCATTTCCTTTGAACGTTTTAGAGCCATGGTCAGTCATCATGCAGGAATTCCTGTGAGTAAGGAGAAGATTTTTAGCACAAGTCGAGATTTCTGCCTTCCTCATCACATTCTCAGTGCAACAACTCACACCACTTGAAACTTGGAACAGGAAGTAGCGTGACGAGTCGAACCAATCACATTACTCGATGTGCAGTGCTGAGAGTGGATAGCTTCCACACCATGTTTTTTTTAGAAACAGCTTTCACACTCCAGTAAATATACCCAACTCTTGGGGCAAACAGCACCGGGTCCAGAAAAAATGTGAAGGCACTTTTCATAGATGTTTCATTTCAAAAAGCAGCAGATGAACAGAAGTCAAGAAATGAGATATTGTATGCACTTCTTCGTTTTCTTGCTTTCTTCCTCTTCTGCTCCATTCGCTCGTTACGCTGATGCTTTTATCCAAATGAGATGAGATCGAACTGAGCAGCTGAGATTTAACTTTGAGTCTCAGTTAAAGATGAAACAGTGGCAGTTCGGTGACTCTGGGATTTGACCTCACGCCCTCATGACTTTCCCATCAAGTAGCTCAAAGCCATAACCACTGAGACACCACTTCCTGCACTGAACAGCCAATCAGAGAGCTCGCTCACTCAGCGGTATGGGTGCTAACGAGGGTCGACTAGCGCCGTGTTTAAACGATGGTTTGGTGTGTCAGGGTGCTTTGCTTTAAATAGTCCATTTACAACAACGGCTTTATTAAAACGTTAACGTAAAACAAACCCAGTGAAAAAGTGGTGCTTTGCTGGTTAAAAGCTAACGTTCAGACCATCTGCTAATCCAAATCTAATCAACCCAAAAGTTCACACAACGGAAGTTAGCGTAATGGGTCAGGTCCCGAAACTCCCTCACACTGCTACTGACAAGCTACCGGATGCTAACTGTGACACAAAATTAAAGAACAATCTACTTCATATGGTGGAAACACACACACACACACACACACACACACACACTGTATACAGACTCGATGCAGATACTTTTGTACAAACCTCATGTCTTATAGATGATGTTTACAGAGACTTGTGGTCTTAAGTGCTTCTTTGGAAGGAGAGTCTCAGAGAGAGGAGTACCAAACACTGACAAAACACAAACTCTTTCTTTCTTTCTTTCTTTGTTTATTTATTTATACACCTGTTAAGATATTTGAGTAATTCTGCATTTGTTGCACTTCTTACTCTAATGATCTGTTTGTGAAACACTTTAAAAAATGTCTGTTTTTTTCCATAATGCCCTCCTGATTAAAGGTTAAATATGAATATTAATTAAATATTAAATATTAAAATGTTACTGCACAAACACTGTTGACACGGCTGTCAATTTTACATCCACAAGACGAATACGACGTAAATAATTAGAAATAAACCATAAAGAGAGCTACCATCACCTGCTCTCAGACGGGTGTCTCTCTTTGTGCAGGTGGGAACCGTTAGACGAGATCTAGAACCGTGTGTAGGAGGGTTCTTCAGCTCATCCACATCTAGAACCGTGTGTAGGAGGGTTCTTCAGCTCATCCACATCTAGAACCGTGTGTAGGAGGGTTCTTCAGCTCATCCATATCTAGAACCATGTGTAGGAGGGTTCTTCAGCTCATCCACATCTAGAACCGTGTGTAGGAGGGTTCTTCAGCTCATCCATATCTAGAACCTTGTGTAGGAGGGTTCTTCAGCTCATCCATATCTAGAACCGTGTGTAGGAGGGTTCTTCAGCTCATCCACATCTAGAACCTTGTGTAGGAGGGTTCTTCAGCTCATCCACATCTAGAACCTTGTGTAGGAGGGTTCTTCAGCTCATCCACATCTAGAACCTTGTGTAGGAGGGTTCTTCAGGTCATCTATCTGAGGAATCATTATATGAGATCTAGAACCGTGTGTAGATGTTCCTCCATCTGAGGAAACCTTTTAAAGTTCTCTGAAGAACCTTACAGCAGAGCGCTTCCCTTTCAGAGAGAACGTTAAGTAGAACATTTTTAGGAAGCTAAGAACAGTGACTTGTGTGCAAGTGTGTGTGTTGTGTGTGTTGTGTATGTGTTGTGTGTTAGTATGTGTTGTGTGTGTGTGTGTGTGTGAGTGTGTGTTAGTATGTGTTGCGTGTGTGTTAGTATGTGTTGCGTGTGTGTGTGTGTGTGTGTGTGTCCTGTATCACTTCCCCTCTCACAGCTGAATTAGCTTGTATTGTTTAGCGTTAGTGAGGGAATGAGGTTGTTATTTGCGTAGCCGCGGGCGTCTCTTTATATTTGACAGTAACACAGCTGTAACATTTACTCTATCAGCTTTAATCTCATCTCACTGCTCTTCCATATCGACTGGAGTGATAGAAATGAAGCTGTTTTATTTTATTTCTTTCATTTTATTGGCTCATTTCTCACTACCAGCAGGTTAGTGTGTGTTTGGACTTGAACGACTCGGCTGCTGTGATATAAAATTAAATCCTTCCCTAAATCTGTTAACAGAACGTTCCGGTGATGTGGGGTCATCGAGCAAGCAAACCACGTGGCTCAAACTGGCTAACAAAAAGAAATTATTATTAGATTTCTGTTTAGAATTTTAAAAATCTGAGTTTAATCATTGTATTTATTTATTTGATTTATTTGATTTATTTATTTATAATGTAAAAACTTGCCTGGGCAAAAAGGGTCTAGATGAGAAAGAACAGAAGGCAGGACGTGATAAAGGAAGATAAAGTCACGTCACGTTGCGTTTACGGTGAACATTTACAATCAAGGTGGGGTGTTTTTTTTTCTAGAACCATTTAAAAAGCTGAACTGAAGTAGCTGTTGAAGTTGTGGTTGTTAAAGTGAGCTTTATTTCTGACTCCCATGTGCTCCATCCTGCGTTTGATTAGATTGGATTTTTATTTCAGGGCCATCTACAGCCACGAGGAACACTGAGTTAGAGTCATTAGAATAAAGGAGCTAAAGAAAGAGAATAAATATTACAGCTTTAAAAAGATGTGTGTGTGTGTGTGTGTGTATTAGTTACTGAGAGAGTCACACACACACACACACACACACACACACACACACCACAGGGCACGCTGCCAAAAAAGTCTCTGTTAGAGCTTCATTAATTATATATAGCTTTATCCACAGTAAGAATGTAAATAACTTTATTTAGGTTTATTCCACTAGCAAACATTAGCATATTAAATTACACTTTATATGTGTGCTACCCAGAATGCACTGCTCTGGATTCCAGAATGGCATACAGACATTGTATAGACAACAACAACAACAACAACAACAACAACAAGTAAAGCATTGCATCCCAACTTCCTGACTTTTACACACCTGCTGTTATATACCGGTCTATAGATTACCCAGAATGCACTGCTGTATCATGCAGAATGGCGTACAGGTGATCTACAGTAATGAAACGCTGATCCTGTCCTTGTGTCGAGGTTTAAAACCAGCGTCTGTGTTAAAAGTTTACTTCTTGTATCCTCGTCACTCTGGAAGCTTCTACAGTGAGCTAAGACCTTCACGCTGTCTGAGATTGGATTTAACACATTTTTCGAGTCTGAAAGAACGAGGAACAGGATTGAATTACAAGATCTATATCTGATAATGTAACTTTTTGGGGATCTACAGAGTCTAAAGCTTACCCAGAATTCATTGCTGTAAGTTTTAAAGCTCTGCTCTTTTCTTTGTAAAGTAATAACTACAGCGTGTCCCAGAAGTCTCCACACGCAGGGGACTGTGTTTTCCAGCAGCATGTTGGTTGTTTCTTCATCAGCAGATGTTCATGGACGTTCACTTCTCGGTCGGTCCGCACCACTTCCAGTCTTTTTGAATTTGTTAATAAGTTTGGCGACAGTGTGGTGTGTGTGATGTGCTCGCCATGTTTCCTGTTAAAGTCCATCGTAACCTTGCGACAGCTTCCTGATCCAGCCATGAGAGTGATTTCAATACGTCCTTCTTTTGTCAAAGGCGTTCTTAAAGACGATCTGAGAAAATATAAAGAAAGTATGAAAATTTCTGGAAGACATTTTGCTAAAAAGTGTTAATTTCCCGTATGTATGGAGACGTCTGGGACACGCTGTAGTATGACGTGATGGTAACAGAATCAGCAGAGAGTGACCTGCTGTTTGTCTCGAGCTGGACGTGTCCTGATGTGATATTTTTAATGAAACTCTCATGCAGTTTAAGATCTTACACTGACACACCATCATCAGTTTGTTAGTGTTAATGGAGATTCTTTAAAAAATGCAGCATGGTGTTCCTCAGGGTTGTGTTTTAGGTCTGCTTTATTCTATCTTTACAGACCTGTAGTGAAGGATTGCACAACTCAGTTACTTAAAACCACTTCCTTCTAAAGGTCTGGAGAAGCGACGAACACCACTGACTGACGAGAGCAATCACCTTACACTTAATGATTAGTTTATATTTATTAGGTAATAAATAAGACGGTTTGAAGTGGTTATGTTGTGTTTCACACCTTTAGCGACAGAGAGTAATTTTATAAGTCACTAATCATCTTTAAACTTTCTGGTTTTGTTGTTGAATTTTCCTTAAACAAGTCATGTGATCAGTTCTCTGAGCAGAGAGAGGAAATAAACTGAAGACTCCCTGTCCCGTGGCTGAGCCGATGCCTCTCGCCCTGTAGCTAGTCTCTGGTCTGATCCGCTCTTTAAGCTAAATGATGCATGATTGGATAAAACACAACAGAGGATCTGATACAGAAGCCACGATGTTTAGAAAACTGAACTACGAGTTGCTGAACTATGGCCAGTTTTTTTTTTTTTTCACCTTGTTGATCAGCTCTACTCTGGGATTTTGGAGAGCTTGGTTGAGTCTGCATGCAGACCGCGCTCCACCTGAGCCTGGAGAACTTCTCCAGGTTTCTATAGTAATGTAATGTCTATAAAGTGTCTAAAATTCTTACAAAGTGCATTATGGGAGCATCCTGTGGGAAGCTAGAGCAGTGCATTGTGGGATATGAGGAGTGTGTAGGAGATTCTCCAGCAGATTTTCAGGTCTGATTATAAAATGGCAACGTGAACAGTGTGGGGGTTCAGACATTTGGGTGGTGTTTCTATTAATGTAGCATCACAATTCAATGACTCGTAGAGACCTGCTGCTGGATCCTGGTCTATTTAGAAGCTTTAGTGTGTATAGATTACCCAGAATGCATTGCTGCTGCCTCCAGCATAGCTTGAATGTGAATAGCCTACAGTAATGTCACGCTGATCATCTCTTTCTCTAGAATTCTGTAATACCTGTTGTTTTATACTCGTCACTGTGGAACTTTCCTCAGCAACTTGAAATTGGATTTAAGGCATTTTTTCAGTCTGAAAGGTCGAGAAACGCAGAACGTGGCGAATCTGCAGCTGTGAAAAGAGCACGAGTCGTTTCATTTCTCCTCCCGCTGTTTCTATACAATGCAAAAGAATAAGCCCTCGTGGGGAATCGATAAACTCTGCCCTGCAGGATCGACTGGCCAGTTAGCTGTCCATGAGAAAAGTGTGTGTGTGTGTGTGTGCATATGTGTGTGTGCAGGTTTGGATGGGGTGAAAGGGCAGTGTGTTAAAAGCTCCAAACTCAATGTTTCACTTTGGATCAGCAAAGTGATTGTGCTGCTGTTAGGAGGCGAAAGTGTGTGTGTGTGTATGTGTGTGTGTGAGAGAGAGAGAGAGAGAGAGAGAGAGATTGAGTTACTCTCATTCACTGATGTGCTCAGCACAGCATTTTGTGTGTGTGTGTGTGTGTGTGTTGGCTCCTCCTATGTGCTATTTTTAGTGTCACTCTCTCTGATTATACTAAGAGAAAATGCTGACCCAAACACACTACAGCGTAACACACTCCATTACAAACAGCTCCCTACTCCCTATTCCCTATTCCCTACACCGTACTTCATAGTCCTTACTCCCTATTCCATACTCCCTACTCCCTACTTTATACTCCCTACTCTTGACTCCCTATTCCTTTCCCCCATTCCCTAATCCCTATTCCCTACTACCTATACCTGATTCCCTACTCCCTATTCCCTACTCCCTACTCTCTATACCTGATTCCCTACTCCCTATTCCCTACTCCCTATACCTGATTCCCTACTCCCTATTCCCTACTCCCTACTCTCTATACCTGATTCCCTACTCCCTATTCCCTACTCCCTATACCTGATTCCCTACTCCCTATTCCCTACTCCCTACTCTCTATACTTGATTCCCTACTCCCTACACTGGAGAAAGTGCACTATGTAGTCCACTACTATGAAGTCTTTACCACCACAGGGCTGTGATTGGGATCTGCAGGGTGAATGCAGTGTTTTGGGACGTAGAAGTGGAAATGTGACGCTGTAATTACTGTCACAGTCTAGAAGCCCTGAACAGAACCCACTGGATCACTGAGTGTGTGTGAAATGTAATGAAGTCTTCCGGTTAATTGGGAGTGTTACGCTGTGAAATCTTCACACTATGATAAGCTAATGCAGAAATATCACAGTGTGACGGTTTAAAAACACACGAGAGCCAGTGGTGAAGATTAAAGGAAACAATTACTGTGAAATCTCTTTGCACATGCTTGTGTTCATAACAAACACCAAAAGGGGTCATTCTGTTTTTAATTTTTAATTTTTATTTTTTGAGTGATTACGTCTCTGTATTCTGATTGCAAAACCAGCAGTTTTTCAGGACAGTGGCCCTCGAGGGCCAGATTTGAAGAACCCTGATCTATCGTGTTGGTACAGCTGTAACAGCTGTACAGTTGCTGTGCGTGAATAGATTTTATCCTAATATGGAATTACAGTGTTCAGTTGGTTGTTTTACAGATGAACAGTGTCAATACCAGAGCTGTTATCTCTCCTGTGATAAAAGCAGTAAGTGAATACTCGAGGTCCACTGTCCTGCAGCGGTTAGCTCCAACCCTAATCAAACTCACCTGAACAAGCTAACCAAGGTCTTCAGGACTGATAGTAAATTACCAGCAGGTGAGTTTGGAGGTTGGAGCTAAACTCTGCAGAACTGAAGAACCCTGTGATAGATCACACTGCTCTGTTGCTAATATCAAATGTAGTAACATTTTAGACCTCACTGACAAGCATAAGCTATTGTGCTATTTCTGTGAAAATTTCAGATTCGTATCTGGTCCCACAGCAGAGATATTCAACCCGAAAGTGAGTGGAATTTTTTTAAAAAATTGCACTCTCTCATCCCCATGAAACACAAGAGAAGTCTCAAAGCTGAAATGTTCTGCATGTGCATTATACTTACCTACATACCCCCAAAACCTGAAGACTGAGACTCGAACCCTTCCCATCATAACTTGACCCTAATAGTGGAACTGTGAGCAATCTTGAGCATTACATTAGGATGTAAGTTCTAAGTCTAAGGAATAAGAATGTGCACAATAATAAAAAACTGTTGGTTTTGCAATGCTAAGATATAGAGGTAATCACTCAAAAAATTAGAAAAATTAAAAACAGTCAAGCAGCCAACTTCAGAGTTACTGGACCAGTTGAGATGGACTGACCCAAAGGAAACAAACAGCTCAAATCCCCTTATTGTTCTTCTTTCTTAGAGAGATATTTCTGAGAATGAGGTTTCTGTAAAAATCTGGCAGCTGTCACAGTTCATCACACTGTTGTTTATCAGAGCAGCTGTGAGGGAAAGCTCTGTGCAGCTCTGTGCAGCTCTGTGTGAGTGGTGAGGTAGCAGTCTGATCTTACACTGTGACTAACTGGGAACGTTTCACAGCATAGAGTTAGCGCTCTTAGCGTATGTTGGTCTCCAGGCAACAGGTTGATGTAACGTGTTCCTGCCTTCAAATCCGCCTCAAACTATTTACACAGAAAACTTTATAAATATCAAATTCCTCAGAACTGACTTATAAAGCAGAGAGGCATGGGGACAGCTGAGTCCTGTCTCAGACCGTCGTAACGTGAGCTGAGATGGATGCAGCTGCAGGTAAACGTTTATTAATGAGGAAAGCAGACAAATCCAAAACACGAGTCAATATCGAGAACATTTACATTTACGTCCTCATCCAGAGCGATTACATTTCTCTCATTTATACAACTGAGCAGGGAGGGTTAAGGGCCTTGCTCAGGGGCCCAGCAGTGGTGGCTTGGTAGTTTAAATACACAAACTAATTAAGGGCAAACGGAAACAGGTGCGAGTGATAACAACACGTGAGGGAGAGACGTGGGTGGAGGAAAGCCATAAACCAAAACAAAACCCACGTAGCAAAGTAAACAACAACACAACACAGAAGTGTGTGACGAGCGACGTGTACTGCTCACGTGCGCTGATCGCTTCTGCATGCTACACTCGGCACGAGGGGCAAATCCCTCACACACACACACTTAGAAATCAAATCAATCAATCAGTCTTATACACAGTGCATTATGGGGAATCTGTACACAGTGCATTATGGGTAATCTGTACACAGTGCATTATGGGTAATCTGTACACACAGTGCATTATGGGTAATCTGTACACAGTGCATTATGGGTAATCTGTACACACAGTGCATTGTGGGATTTCAGGTCACTGCTTTTTTACTGTTCTTCCAAACAGCAGTTGACAGCCAAAGTGCACTATATAGTGAATAGAGTGCGGTTTGGGACACAGCCAGAGACTGACAGATTAGCCACAATCATTACTTCTGAAGCACATACACACACATTCACACACATTCACACACACACACACAGGAGCAGAGATGATGGACAGCTACATTAGCTAATGCAGCAGGATTAGCTTCTTTACTGTAACAGATCTAATGAGTTTAAATAAACAATCACTTATACAACAAAGAACCAACCAATCACCAGCACAATCACAAGCTCCGCCCACATTTACTGGTACTGTTATTATATAAGTAACAAGCATGGGGAAAAAGACACAGAGTCTTCAGCATCACTCACCAGTTCTACAGAACATTTAGAACCTTTAATGGAACCTTTTTCTAAAAGTGTAAAGTCAGCAGTTAGTGTGAGTCCTCACTGAAATGTGCTTGGAGCAGCTAGTGTTAGCTAACGTTAGCTCGCTAGTTCTGTGTTCGTGTGTGTGTTTTGTTCTCTGCTTTTTTGAGTTAGCAGGCTAATTCACTAACGGTGCTTGTTTAGATGATCACTGCCCCCCGTCCCCGTCCTCGCTG
>CM040478.1:19248047-19259183 GCA_022758105.1 Pangasianodon gigas | reverse complement strand
TTAATTTCCTGCTCATTTCCACTCCTTATTAACCTTTTGATTGATTTTAGCATGCTAACACAATCTACTGTGAATAAAAAAGTCTTTAATACGCAGAACAGATAAACAGTGCACTACGTAGTGAACAGTGAATGAACAGGAGAGCATTATGGAAAATAAATGATCTTTTCTTTTCTTTACTGTTCATTTATCATGATAAAGTCATGATATCAGCATTATTACTGTGGACGTGTCCCAAATCTTCAAACACCACAGTGCATTATGGGTATCTGGTGTACATACTATTCTTCACTACACTATATAGTGATTAGTGTGATTTGGGACACTGTCTGTTAGATTAGCCGCAACCATTACTGCTGATAATCTTTATTAAATGATTTGTTTACAATGTTTGGATGAAGGGATTTTGGAAAGAATGACATGCTGAAAAGATAAAAAAGAAAAAAAAAAACATAAAAATACAAGATGAATATCTGTGAATTTTGTAAAGAACCTCTGAGTGTTTTTCTACTGCGCTCGTTTCCGTGTCTGTCCGTTTCGGGTCGGGGTCGTGCAATGATCTGTAATTAAGATGACAGCGTAAAAAAAAGAGACGTTAAACTGAACTAGTGTAATATCTGCATGACTTCCTGTATTTTTCATGAGCAGAAAACTTTGATTGTTGTGTAACTGAGTGGATGTTTGTCGACTACAAAAACAATTATGGAACCCAAGTTTCTGTCTGTAATGCCTCACTTTCATCTTCATCAACACACCCTGTGTTGTTTCCGTCTCTCCGTGTAGACGCTCAGGGAGGACGTGTACAGGGTGAGAACTTTCCTGCTGTGTTTGGGAAATGTAGGTATGAGGCTAATGTTGCTAACGTGTAATGGAAGCTTATAGCGAGTGAAAAAACATGTCTCTGCTGATTGACTACATTTGGAGTAGAGTGGGTGTTTCACCGCTCGCCTCTCATCCCACCATCTTTCCTTACTTTTAAACAAGACACTGGCTCTGTTTTGATCATTTTCCCAGCATGCTCGAGGTCAGCTGACATGCCTTCCTGCTTTATTCATAAGTTGTGAAATTCTTTTAAATGAAAAAATGAATGAAGATTTATAAAATCATTCAGTCTAATAACGTAAGTTAAAAAGGGATGACAATAAATATATTCAGTGACACTATACAATAAGAGCTGATTAACACCACGCTGCTGATGAGTTCTGCACTCTGATTGGTCAGAAGGTGTTGATTAATTTTCTATAACAGCAGCTCTGACAGTAGTGCAGGTTTATATTAATGCGCTCGTGAAAAAGAGAGGCTGATGAGGGAACGAATGTTTATAGCTGCTATAACGTAAGAGACAACAGGAACATTAATGTAACTATAAATGGATAAACAGTATGACTTTTTTAATGAATAATAAATGGTAATGTTGGGAAATTGCTGTGGTATAAGAGGAATAAAACGTGGGGATGTGGTGCATCACACCACTCAGGTGTGGATTATTTTCCCATAACAGCATGCCCCGAAGTGTGTTATTCCTTATTTATCATTAACATGAACAACGCACAGACTGTAGCATTAATAACCGTTACTCCGAGCCTGTAAAAAAAATATAATTTTATAATTATTATTACAAACAATTAGGCTATTTAACAGCATTGGATTATTAAATTATAATTTACAAATGTAAATGGAATATGAAATTGTGCATTTCTTACTTATTTGCTGAACATGAACATTATTAATGCTGTTTGTGTTGTTCATGTTAACAAACGCACGTTACATAATGTTAGTCAACTCTTATTATAAAGTGTTATACGTAAGATCACTAAAAATGTAGTGCAGTGAAACAAACAAACATTTTCATTAGATCCTGATCCTGTAAATAAAAGCTGATCTGCAGTGACAGTGGAGGGGAAAAGACGCCACGCTGTGGAATATTAAGATTATAAATCTTTAATGTTATTTAAACCCTGTGTCATAACCCTTACATAAGCCTGTCATAGACATGTCATACACTGCTCTGCCATCAAACATTACGACACCTGTCATGACAGTTACCTGTAATACTAGCATGACTCTTATATTAGTGGATATAAAGTGTCATGTGAAATCAGTGTGTGTGTGTGTGTGTGTGTCATGTTCCACCGCAGGTTTATGACACAGTTATGGAAGGTTTATGACACAGTTATGGCAGGTTTATGACACAGGGCTCGAGTAAAGCGTTATCTAAATGTGATTATAAAGCTGTAGCACAGTAGCTCCTCTTCATGAGCTCAGACGTTCGTCTGTCTGTCCTTCAGCTGCTTTCACACAGACTGAATAAATTAAATGAACAGGAATAGAAATGACATTGTGACGATGATGACGTCTTCCTGGTTTATAATTGATTATTCCACGTGTATTTGAATTTCTGCCTGGGATTCAGGCTGGACGTTTCCACGCTGTAGCCTGGGTTTCCAGATTTGTGTGATAAAATAAGCCCAAAAACTGACTCAACAGTTTATACCCAGCTCCTAAACCCGGACATCTAGCCTCTCTTGTTAACATTTATATTAAATCAGAGAGCTTTTTAATAAATCAGAGGTTAAAATGCGCAGATTCTCAGTACACCTGAACCAAATAGTCTCGTAATTATTCCACACATGGCCCTAAATAAACATTAGCGATGAAACTGAGGAGACGAGGTCACTGATCCACATCACGACACGAACACGCCGAGCGAGTATGAAAGATCACGTCACATGACCGCTAGTGCATGCTGGGAAATTAAAGGGTGTGTGTCAGGCTTTTCTCTGTGTTTATAAAGATCTCGGGGTCACGTTAATAAAGGCTTGGAGATGAGTAAATGATCATGGTTAAATACAGATTGTTAAAGCAGCAGTGTGTAATATTTAGCGCCCTCTGCTGTCAGCGAGGTGATGTGCAATTACAAAGAAAACACTGAAAAAAAACCATAGAAAATATTATTCTTGTTCGTCACTGACCTCAATCCAGGAACATCTCATGATTTAAATAAAAGGGGCGGTTGATGACTGGTTCTGATTAGATTATATTGGAGGCGGGGCTAATTTCAGGGCCAGAAAATGTAAACAGAAGTCAGAAATGAATAAACAAGCAAGATTTGTTTCAGAGTGATGTTCTGAATAATATTGTGCTTTAATTAGATGTGTTTGAAATGATATGATTATTATAGATTTATAAACACTTTAAAATATTACAAAGTGCACCTTTAATATAAAGATGAAATTATTTAATCTAATGTGTGCAATACGCCCCAAACCCCACAGGCAAACAAATACATATAAAATACAGTAAATAATAATAATAACAATAATAATAATAATAATAATAAAAATTAGGAGTTTGACTATAAAATGTAAATGGACAGCCTGGGGACTGTGACCTTTGACCTGGAAAGGAATTTTAAAATGTTGTTGGTTTTTGATTTCAGGCCTCGGAGTTAATCTGAAAAAGGCATGCTTTTATCATTTTAATTTTAGTCTCAATTTTTATAGCAGTTTTTTTAAATGAAGTCATTTCACCTTCATGACATGAGGTCACATGATCAGTGTGTGGCGCTGTGTTTCATTTCTGTCTCTGATTTCTGTACAATAAAAATCTATTTCTATATTTGCAATAAATTTGTATCCAAAAGATCAGTGTGTTTCTCTCGCTGCGTCCTTCCTGCTGTCTCAGTGTCTCTGTTTATTTTACTACTGGACTGGGATTCAGAGCTGAGTGTGTGCCGGAGCTAAGGGTTTGGGTTTTTTTCCTATTCTCCTTTCATCATTGTGTGTGTGTGTGTGTGTGGGGGTGTGTGTGTGTGTGTGTGTGTGTGTGTGTGTGTGGAGGTGTGAGTGATTTTCGTGATGAGAGAAAAGAGGTGAAGTCCTTAAAAATTACTGTTATCAAGTTCTTAAAATCACACACACCCACACACACACAGTAACACTCCTCCATTTTCATCTTCTTGACAGAGAGAGAGAGAGAGAGAGACAGAGAGAGAGAGGGAGGGAGAGAGAAAGACAGAGTCTATTCATGTTCAGTGTTTATTTTATTCATTGCTGTTTTTCTTTTCCTTTATTTGTTGTTATTGTTTGTCTATTTAACTTTTATATTAATTTGCTTTGGCAACATTTTTAAAACAGTCATGTTAATAAAGCACACTTTTCCTGAGAGCGAGAGACACAGAGAGAGAGAGAGAGAGAGAGAGAGAGAGAGAGAGAGACAGAGAGAGAGAGAGACAGAGAGAGAGAGAGACAGAGAGAGAGACACAGAGAGAGAGAGACAGAGAGAGACACAGAGAGAGAGAGACAGAGAGAGACAGAGAGAGAGACAGAGAGAGACAGAGAGAGACAGAGAGAGAGACAGAGAGAGACAGAGAGAGAGAGACACAGAGAGAGAGAGAGAGAGACAGAGAGAGAGAGAGAGAGAGGATTCTCAGAAAAGCACACATTGAATTGAATTGAATTGAAATTGAGAGAGAGAGAGAGACAGAGACAGAGAGAGAGAGAGAGAGAGAGAGAGACACAGAGAGAGACACAGAGAGAGACACAGAGAGAGAGAGAGAGGTGGGATCAATGTAATAAAAGTAGTGTTCTGTTTAAATGTAAATTTCCTCCTGATTTTAATTATATTTGAGAATTTGTGTTTGAAATAAAAATCCAAACTGCTCTAAAAGTAGGAAAAGTTCTGAGATTCTGGAGTCAGGATCTGGTGGAGATAAAAGGACGTCGTTGGCGTAGAAACTAATTTTATATTCCTCCCTTTATCGTGGTGTTTTTCCATCACAGCCTGAGCTAGGGGTTGTGTAAACAGAGGAAAGGAAGCCGGAGACGTGGAACATCTCGCAGTTTCCTCTCTCCACTTTACGCTGATTCTAGCGGTTATAGGATTTTATAAAGATCTTAAACACTGTAAGTTTTTATCATCAGATCCAGTCCAATTTATGTTTTTTTTTAAAAAAAGTCCAAATTGTAAAAAGCCTATGATAAAAATCTGGTAATCCAGCAACATCCAGCGTACTTGTGTCCATTAAAATCAAAGTTCTGTCCAACCCCAGTCCCTGTACCATGCGTAACAGTCCATAGGCCGCTGCTCTCCAAACTAGATTCCGGAGATGAAAGGCTGCAGTTCTGCTGGCCAACTGGACCAGCCCCTGCCTCCCCTCCTCCTTGGGCAGATGGAGAACACTCTGAAGAGGTCCACTAGCAGGGCCTGGATGTTTACTAGCAGATTTGGTGGTGGATCCACGCATGCCAGCTTGTGCCACAGGGATGATGCCACTAAGTTGTTGATGACCAGCGTTCAGCCCCTGTAGGACATCTTAGGGACCAGCCACTTCCACCTTCTCAATCTGCCCTTTACATGTTCAACAACGCCCTCCCAGTTTTTATTTAAAAACTCAGTGCTGCCCAGATAAACTCCTAGATATTTAAAACCACCCTTTTTCCACACCAAGCCTCCTGGTAGTGTCGGCTGCCCCCACACCACTCTCCAACTAAAATAGCTTCACTTTTGGCCCAGTTTCCCTTAGCAGATGATAAAATCTCAAAGTCTTTTAAAATATTAATTAAAATATTCACACCTGTCTGTGCTCCTACCATTATGACCAGGTCATCTGCATATGCTGAGAGACAGAGAGGAGCAGTGGAGGGAGGTATATTAAAACCAGAGAGCTGACTTCTCAGTTTACATAAAAGAGGTTCAATTCAACAGAGAGCAGCCTTGTCTAATGCCTCTGTACACTCTAAAAGGGGCACCTAAACCACCATTAACCTTCAGCACACTCTCAATTTCACTGTACACAGTCTTGATCATGGCTATAAAACCTGGGTTGAACCCAAAGGTTTCCAGCACCTTCCACAAGTATTCGTGTTCAACCCAGTCAAAAGCCTTTTCCTGATCTAGAAAAATGAGACCAGTCCTTAAGCCCAATAGCCTGGAGACGTCCAAAATGTCACTAATTAAATACACATTGTCAAATATAGACCTGCCATGCACACAGTACGTCTGGTCATGGTGAATGATCTGCTCCATTACCTTCATCAGTCTCGAGGCTAATGCTTTTGAGAGCAACAGTGCACAGCAGTGAGACTGGGCGCCAGTTCTTCAGGTGTGTCAGGTCTCCTTTTTTTGGCAGTAGGGTCAGGACGGCCCTCCTGCAGCTCAACGGGAGCTTACCCCTCTTCACACTGTCCTGTAAAACTTCTAGCACATCCTGCCCTATTACTGCCCAGAAGGCCTTGTAGAACTCTACAGGGACACCATCTATCCCTGGCACCCGTCCATTCTCCATACCCTGGAGAGCCTCATGGAGCTCTCCCAGTGTCAGCTCCCTGTTTAGTTCTCTGGCAGCTTGCTCTGACAGTTTCAGCAAGTTCTTCAGGAAGCTCTCCTCCACCACCTGTGCCCCTGACTGCTCACTGCTCTACAGCTTCGAGTAGAAGCTGGCTGTCTGCTTGTATGAATCTTTACTGTCCACTGTTTTGCTCTAGACCAAAGAAGAACTTAGAAGGAGCATCCATCTCAGTCGCGCTTTTAAAGAGTGAGCGGACCAGCGCCCCCTGTGCTGTAATGAATAACAGGTCATTCATTACGGCTTTTTTACTCCTGAGGGCTTCAATATGCCCTCGATCTCCTGTGGTCTCCAAAGACTGGAGTTCCACTATTCCAGTCTCCAGAGCTTTCAGAGATCTGACAATGTCTCTTGTGACGTTGAGAGTGTATTGTTGACAAAATATTGTAATTTGTATTTTAGCCACATCCCACCACTGCTGTATAGAACTAAAAGCCACCTTCTCTGATTTAAAAACGTTCCAAAAATAAATAAAAAAATTCTCCAAAATTAGTGTCTTCTAAAAGTGCGGTGTTAAAGTGCCAGTAAGCACTCCTAGACTTTAAATTTTTTTTACTGATAGTTCACTGTACCATACTGTGATCAGAGATGCTCACTGGAACGATAAAACATTTTATAAAAAACGTCAGTTGATGTTTAAAACCATAAAACCGATCCAATCTTGCCAGGGAGAGTGTGTTGTCTATACACGGGCCCAGGTGTACTGTCTCTGTTTTCCATTTAAAGTTCTCCATATGTCACTTAATCCGTGGGCCTCCATCATCTCCCACAGGCGCTTACAGGAAGCCACATGAGGTTCTGCATGGTTCCTATTCAAGTTATCAGTTGTGCAGTTAAAATCCCCACCCAAAATTAAAATGTCAGCAGTGCTGCAGTTAGCAATATTTTATTCAGTTTATCTAAAAAACCCATTCTCTCCACTGCACTGGTGGGAGTGTACACGCAGATAAAAACAAAAATCTCATTCTCATAAAATGTTTTCACTTTTAAAAGCCTCCCATTTAAAAACTCTTCTACTGTGTAAGAACTAGGAATAAAATTGTGAGCAAACAGTAAGGCAACCCTACCAATAAGTGATGTACTATGACTTAAAATGGCCGTCCCGTCCCACTCCTTCACCCAATCAGCAGCGTTGCTGACATCACTGAGTCTCCTGTAACATAGTAACATCAGTATGCTTCTGCTTCACTAGTTCATGTAGCTTTACTCACTTTTCATATTCTCTTGCTCCATTAATGTTCAGACTCACAACATGAATCCCATTCATTAAAAAATAGTATAGATAAAACAAAGAGATGATAAAAACCATTCCAACATAAAACACATCAAACTCTCTACAGGTCATCATCAGAAGTTTCTCTAGTTACTCTGGTAATCAGTTTCTTCAGTCGAAAGATTTCTACATCAATAAAAGCTCCTTCTCTTCTAAAATGTTTGACATCATGAACAAACTGCTTAAGGTCTGGGAAATACTCCTCTACTGCAACATTTTTCTGCCATTTGGTGATTCTTAAAAATTCTTTAATGTCTTCAGAACGGTATAAAACTGATAGCTGTTCTTCTTGAGAACCAAAATTAAAAACAGAGTCTGACATACAGTCCTCACTATCTGCTTGTCTCTCCTCTGCCTTAGTGTCTTTTTTGGCCTGCTTGCTCCCCTGTCCCTTTCCTCGTTTTTTCCTGTTATTTGGCACTTTAAAAGTGGGCTCCTCCATCTCCATGTCTCCCCCGACCCCCTGCACTGGTGTAGTGACCGGTGTTTCCAAGCGATGGCTCTGCACCCCTGCACCTGCCTCTGTCAGCGCAGGCAGCTCCAGCACTGCGCCAGAATCCACTGTGTCTCTCACAGCCAGGCAGGGCCTCTTCGGGTTTGGTGCACCTTCAGTGGGCTTCTGGACTGCAGGCTGGACTTCGAGTTCGCTCTCTGTGGGCTCTGGTGCAGCAGCAGCTCCGGGGCTCTCAGCAGCCGGCCGCAGGAGGAACGGCCCCAGCAGGCTCAGCTGCGTCCTGCCCCGGCCGCTCAGAAACACCGGGGTCACTCTGCCTCTCAGGACATGCACGGACAAGATGACCTGTTATACCACATTTAGAGCACTTCATGTCGCATCAGGAGTTACAAAGATACTGTAGTCAAATCCATCAACACTGAATTTAAACACTAAGTTTAGTTCTTCTACACCATCCTTAAGAATCATAAAAACCATTCTCCTAAACAACACCAGGTGTTTAACCAGTGGGGACTTACGGCCAAGGGGGATTTTCTTTAGGGGGGAGACCAGCTGCCTGCATCTAGATAATTCCTTGGAGATTATTAAAGATATGAAAGGAGGGACATTAGACAGCATAATCTTTTTTGATGGGGAACTGAGGGGAGAAACCATTATAAGCTCATTATCAATCACAATGCCATGCTGAACTAGCCTGCTCACCCTGCTGACATCATTCAGGAAAACTACGACTGCACTGTCTCTGCCTCTCGCATGAACAATGTTCTCATGCTCCACCACATCTCCAACCGCTAGGCAGCACTCCTCTACACTCGCCCCGCACACCATCCGCACACCACCCGCACACTCGCCCCGCACACCACCTGCACACTCGCCCCACACACTCGCCCCACACACCACCTGCACACTCACCCCGCACACTCGCCCCGCACACTCGCCCCACACACCAGCCCTGCACACTCGCCCCACACACCACCTGCACACTCACCCCGCACACTCACCCCGCACACTCGCCCCACACACCACCTGCACACTCACCCCGCACACTCACCCCGCACACTCGCCCCACACACCAGCCCTGCACACTCGCCCCACACACCAGCCCTGCACACAACCTGCACACAACCTGCACACAACCTGCACACCGTGCCAGCGAGTCAAACTCTCACACAACCATGCACTCGGAGCAGCCATGCTCCTCCAACACGCTACTCTCTCTCTCTCTCACACAAACACACACACACACACACCTACTCGCTCACACAGCAAATATAATTAATCCGAGATGTTACATGGAAAAAAGTTGCATTAAATGCTGAAAAAAAATTGGCAAGATGCCAACCACTCTTGCGCACGCTACGTGCCACACATGCGCAGTGAGAGAGAGAGAGACAAAGAGAGAGAGAGAGACAGAGGTGTAATGAGTGTGTTTGTGTCGATACAGCAGTAGTGTAATGAACTCTGTGACTCTGCACTCTGTGGAACACACACCACTAATAACACTGTGTTACCTAATGACACACATTCTTCACTCTAACAGCTCTGTGTGTGTGTGTGTGTGTGTGTGTGTGTGTGCCTTGTCAACTGTGGTTCTGATTTCTTCATTTCGGGTTTAAAACACAGAGACAAAGCAATCAGCTCCTATACAGACATGTGCCTCCCTCTCTCTCTCTCTCTCTCTCTCACACACACACACACAATTTTACAGTTAGAGGCTCACGTGTTAATTTCCTGCTGTTTCTCTGTAACGATCCCTACAGGCCGTGTTCACACCGCTGAGAGCAGAGAGTTTTAACTAAATGGATTTTCCAACATGTGATTACACACAGCTTAGCTCTCCTGTGTGTGTGTGCGTGTGTGTATTATATATTAGATGACATGGTCACTCACTGTCCCTCACCTGCTGGCAGGTGTGTGTGTGTGTGTGTGTATAAACATTTGAATGGTTTTAGTGATAGATCCTTCTCATTATGAAAGTATGGTACATATTACTGTACCATTGAGACTCCAGCACTTACAGTTACTTAGCGCTTCTCATTTGGAAATATGTGGATGATACCTGCAACAGTATAGCGGCTCATGTTTGGTTGAAACCGTTGCCCAGCCTCTGTCATGCTCATCCCATGAGTGACAACACAGTCACCCACAGTCACTCTGATTTCATCTGTTATTGTGTTCCTGCCTCCTCTTCCCTGTCCTCTCCTTCTTCCCCTCCTACTTCACCTCCTCCTCTAGTTCTCACCCCTCTTACTCTCTGTAAATATTGGCCTCCATTGTTGTCCAAACCGAATGTTGACCTGTGGCCTATTTATAGTGCTCATGCTCTGATTTGTAAGTGAACTCATTATCTGTAAGTGTTTTCACACTTGTGTCAGTTGGCTATATGAAATAGTGCAGTAATGTAGAGACCAGTGTTTACAGTTTTGCTAGAAGTTGTTGTTCCTCTTTCGGCTGCTCCTGTTAGGGGTCGCCACAGCGGGTCATTGGTCCGCGTATCTGATTTGGCCCAGTGTTTACGCCGGATGCCCTTCCTGAAGCAACCCTCCCCGATTTTATCCTGGCTTACAATCTGAGTGTAAAGCAGAGAGTGTGCATTCAGGGTGGCACACTTGGGAAATGCATTAGCTATAAATGTTAATGGTTTCAGAGATAGTGCTTCAAGAATCACTGTTAGTGTTTAAGCATTCAGAAAAAAATCTGTAAACATCACTGACTGCAGCTTTAAAGTTAAACTCCAGCATTTTTAAATCTTAATCTGAAGGGCAGAGGCTGGACTTTATAAAGTCTTCAGTTTGTGTATAAATGAAGCTGTAGGTGTGTTGAGATGGATCTACCTTTTCAGAGGGAAGAATCTGGTGTCTCTGAATTTCGTATTGATTATAAAATACTACTATTGACCTATAAAGCACTAAATGGTCTCGCGCCACAGTACCTGAGCGAACTTTTGGTCTTTTATGATCCGCCACGCCTACTCAGATCAAAAGATGCAGGCTATTTGTTGGTACCTCGAATAATGCGGGCTACAGCTGGGGGTAGAGCTTTCTCATACAAAGCCCCACAGTT
>CM040478.1:19205463-19227614 GCA_022758105.1 Pangasianodon gigas | reverse complement strand
GACGCAGGTACGGACGCAGGGGCAGACGCAGGTACAGACGCAGGGGCAGACGCAGGTACAGACGCAGGGGCAGGTATACAGCACTTCACTGAAAGGAGCAAACAAGACAAATACGTAATCCAGAATCAAAGTCAGAGTCCAGGCAAGCGTCATTCGATCATTAAACAACAGGAAGTAGGGTAAGCAAGACAAGAACTTCAGAAACAAGATCAAAACCAGAAGGACAATCAAATAACAAGCACTTGGTTATAGACTGGTGGAGAACCACAGAGTGTACACTTCACAATGAGTGAGTGGAGTGAGAGTCTTTGAGCACTGTGGTTGTGACTGAGTGCAGGTGTGTGATCAGTAATCAGCTGAACGTGAACGTCAGAGAGCCTGTAATGGCTGTGAGTTGTAGTCCATGGCGGCCATGTTTGTAGGCTGCGCTGTGCTCTGGGAATTGTAGTTTGACGGCGTCGACATGACAACATCTCACACTTTAATCCAGAAGCCCTGAAGCATCAGGTGTGAAAATAAATGTCGGAGTTATTTCAACTTGAACAGTGTACTCAATCTGAATTTTAAACTAATATTCAATAAATGTGGGGTGTTCAATATTAACTTTAAATAAAGAGATAATATCTTTAAAAAACAAGTTATTAAGTTAAAATAAACAGTTAGTAAGTCATTATAAGCCCGTTATTATTAGGTTGAGTTATTAATTCAGAATAACAAGATATCTAATCAAAACAACGAGATACTAAGAGGAAATAATGAAATATCTTCAAATAATGAAATATTAAGTCAAAACAATGACATACCACGTTTTCCACAACATGCAGTTTAAAGCTTCTGTACTTTAACATCAGATTTTTTTTTTTTTACTGAAATTCTTGGCTGTGTGTTGTAACGATGCACAAACGAAACAATCCTCTGTGCTTTCTATAAACTTAGGTATGAACTACAGTGGCCATGAGCCCTATAAAGTGCACTAAATGTTTTTAGGGAACTGTTTGAAATGAAATAATGGCTCCTGCACCCTACATAGTGCACTGGATATACAGTAAAGAGACATATGTACAGTACAGCATGTGTAATAATGGATGATTTACAGCTTGTGTAGTGCAGTGTGTATCAGCTAGGGGTCAAGTTTCAGCTGAACACTCCATCCAGCTGCATTATGCACTTTATGAAGGCAATAAGAGGCAGAAATGAGGTTCTTCTGAGCAATAAGTAGTGCACTGTGTGTTTATTAGGAAGGCATGTGGTATTTATTTGCCTGTTCCATAAGTGTGTCATGTAGGTTATGAAATAATGCCTCTTACACCCTATATAGTGTGCTGTGTAGTGCACTAGCTTCTGTACATCCTGTCCAACAAAGGATGTGTGCACTACATAGGGTACACAATAATGCCCCTATATATAAAATATGCCCCCATATGCTGATTTCATATTCATTCTACCCAGGTATAAGCTCGGTATGCTAATGAGTAGCATAATAACACGCCCCTCTCATGAATATTTAAGAAGCAACCATATTTTCAGTGTATTTTTATCTGTGAGTCTTTGGCTGAGCATTAGAAAGATTTTTTTTTTTTTTTTATTAAAGAGGTGTATCAGGTGAAAAGATGAGCAAAAGGTTTGTAAAGGATTTTATAAAACCTACAGTGTAATTTGATTAAAAACTGTATTGTATTACGTTTATAAAGCCACCAGATGGCGCTGCTGCACTGTATAATGAAGCCATCAGTCTCACTATAGAGAATTATTACTAAACTAGCTTTGTATCTAACTTTATTCGAATTTATACTAATCATCAAGCACTTCTGCATTGCCTCGGTTTGATTTTGAATAGGAAATAGTACAGAACTATAATTATGCTTGACTGTACATTTCCACAACATTATTTTACAAATTAAACACAACACTGATTAATAATAATCAGCACAGAAATGGACACCAGTGACTCTCTCTTCACTGTGAAGCACACCATTAACACACACACTACAACACTGAAGCTGAGCGCGGTATTAACAGGCTACAAGCTGATAAAACACTTAACACTTCTGCTGACACGCGTACTGACATTGTGTGTGCGGTTTAGTTTACTGTAATTACTGTCCTTAAGGATTTCTCCTTCATCTTCACTCAGCTGATCATCATTTATCACCCTGATGAACACACACACATACGTACATATACACACACACACACACACACACACATCATTTATCACCCTGATGAACACACACACACACACACACACACACACATATATATATATATAAATACGCACACACATATACACATATATACACGCACTATACACACACTATACACAGACACACACACACACACACACATATATATATATATATATAAATACGCACACACATATACACATATATACACGCACTATACACACACTATACACAGACACACACACATATACACACGCATACATACACACACACTATACACTAGACACACATATACACACACACACACACACACACATATATATAAATAAGGACTTACATACACACATGCACACACATGCACACACACACACACACGCAGGCCACTAAGTGGGTAAGAACTCCTGCAGCAGCTGTCATATCTCTGCATTAATCATAAGACAGCACTCTCTACTGAAGACAAGGCAATAGGCGGAGATTTAAAGTCTGTGTGTGTGTGTGTGTGTGTGTGTGTGTTAGTGTGAGGAACTGAAGGACAAGTAGACGAGGTGGATGAGTTCAAGAGCACGAGAGCATTGTTCCCTCACCTGAGAAAGCTTTTTTTTCAGATTTATTCGTCACTTGGTTTGATGTGTATAATCTTTACCTTATAATGACGTCATTACGAGGATTGTACAATTTGTGGAAGAATCTCTGTTAAACTCAAAAAAAAAGAGAAAGAAAGACAGTGTAACAGGAGCAGAGGATTTATTTATGGCCACACAACGGGGTCTAAAACACTTTCCAGTCTTCGAACAGAAAATATTAATCCAGAGTTACACTGATAAATCAGAATTATTCCTCTCAAACCTCACCTGAGCTACCTGAGCAGACTGACCCTCCTGGGCGTGGCCTAATATCCTGATTGACAGCCTTCTGCCTGTGACTCCGCCTGCGACAGGGTTCAAGTCTACGAAAGTTTTGAAGAAAAGTAGGAAGTGAAAAGTACAGATTCTCTCACTCACTCTCCCTGGAGTTCTTCTCCTCTGGCTCATATTTTATGGAACTGTTTTTCCTTTCTGCTCCTTTTCAGCTCTGAGACACTCCACACACTCACACACACTCACACACACACACACACACACAGTTCAAAAGGTCTGCAGACTCAAGAGAGAGAAAGTGTAAATAATGGAGGAAGAAAATTGGAGGTGAGTCCTGTGGCTGGTCCCTGATGTCCTCAGAGCCACAGACAGTGTTTACACTCGATACCAAGGACACATTTCAATCAGCTCCACACCACACGTCACTCAACAGGTACACGGTACACATACACACAAAACCCACAAAACACACACAACCCACAAAAACACACAAAACACACATCTGGACTCTTCCACCAATTATGGATGTGACATTTGTGCTCACACTGACATATCGGCACTCACACACTCCGCATTAATGAGACTGTTTGTGTTTGTGGTCATGTGACCTTTTAGAGAAAAACTCCGATATCCAACACGGTGATGTGTTCACGTCCAAATCACTCACGCATACACACACACACACACACACACACACACACACACACACAGAGTTCTGAGTTTTTACACTTTTACACCAAAAGCTTAACGCTTAAAACCTTTTCAGAGAACATCATAGTCACATCTATTTATTTATTGTTTATTTATTGTTTGTTTATTGTTTGTTTACTAAGCTTAGAATGTCTCAGTGGAGAATAAAATAATAAAAAGTGATATGGAGGATAGTGTGTGTGTTAAACAGTGCAGTGTGTGTGTGTGTGTGTGTGTGTGTGTGAGCAGTTAAAGAGGGAAATAAAGAGCAATTTAAAAGTGATTTTATTTCTCCATGATAAGACTAACGTTTATAGAATCGCCCATTTAAAGGTCATTCAGTACAATAGTGCAATAGTGTGTGTGTGTGTGTGTGTGTGTGTTTAGTTTCATGAATAACTCAAATATTCAGTTGAGGATCTGTGGATGGCAGTAGAGAGCCATTAAAGAGAAATCTCTCTATCTCTCTCTTTCTCTCTCTCCATCTCTCTCTTTCCCCCTCTCTCTCTCTCATCCTTACTAAATAAAGCAAACCTAACTGGTTGTGTCTCTTACCCTACATCCTCTCATTCCCTTTCTTACTTTTTTTTTCCAGTAAATAAGTGGACCAAAAAGTGCCTAATCTCCAAATGTCCTGTTTTAGCTGTTTTATGTAACTCAATGCTTTGAAAGGTGTATAAACCTCTTTACGGGGAGGAAGAATCCAATCATGGAGAAGATTATACTTTATAATTTAGCAGAGTATCACATATCCCCTGTGCAGGTTAAAGCTAAAAGTCTCATTTGGTGTGGATTAGATCTCAGAATGAGTGTGTGGCGTTGTCTCCTCACAGCTCCAGGGTTCCCGGTTCCATCCTGAGCTCAGGTTACTGTCTGCGTGGGTTTCATCTGGGTTCTCCAGTTTCCTCCCCCCTCTGGGAACACTAAAGAATTCCCCTTCTAGCTGTGAAAGGTGCGCTAGGATGAACTGGCGTCTCTCCCAGCGTGTATTCCCGCCTCACACCCAGCGTTCCCGGGATAAACTCTGGATTCACCGTGACCCTGATCAGGATAAAGCACTTACTGAAGATGAATGAATGAAGGAATAGATCTCAGAAATGAAGGGGATAAATATGTTGGCAGGAAGTGATGTCATCATCCATGTCTGCATGTTGCTGCCAGTAATCTTAGCAGGAGACTGACAGGCAAATTCCGTGTACTTTATTACCGTTAAAGTCCTGATAGAGTGTGAAATCTTGAAGGCACGGCGTGTTTTAGAGCCAGAATCCTCTTTCACTTCTTCTTTACATAGGAACAGAGTCAGAATTGTGGGGTCAAAGGTTAAAACTGAGGATCAGAGGTTCATGAGGGACGCTGAAAAGAACATCTCAAACAAACCTTGTTAAAAATTTAGCGATTTCTTCATTCGGGGTGAGAAAATAAAGCAACCAGCATGCATGACATTTAACCTTTGACCTTGGCTATAAGAGCATGAAACAGATAAAATAGATCTAACAAAATCCATGCTAGGAAATCACATGTTTTTCTCGCTTTACTTTTTTTTTTTTTTACTTAATTATTAGCAATTCTGTGTCTTTTTAAGAGCTTTGACATACAACCTTTAATAGATATTAAGGTCTTTCTTAATCAGATCATAATTACAAGTATAGGCTAAGTACAGAGAAAATAGTTCTTAATGCTAGTTATTCATACGTTTCTTCCCACACTTTCCAAGAAAATGATAAACTCCAACATACCAGGAAAAAGCTCTGCGTCACACACACGGCTTTCTCTCTTCAGCCTGACTCACTGACACGGACATTATTTACAGCTATAATTAATCTAACGTTTTTATAATCACTGAGTGCTCTGTCAAAAAGAATCTCTCACACTGTGTTACTCTGGATTTAATGATCTTCAGGGAAAGAAAAGAAACCAGTCCGTATCTGTGACCTTTCTTCCTGCAGCTGAAGGACATTCAACATCGCCATCAGAGTCAGAGTTAAGAAAACACACCCTGAGAATTCGACATGATCGTGTCCTAAACTGGACAGGAGCTCCGTTTATATTCCTATCTGTATGTTATGGTAGCTGGGATTTAGTCAGCGTGAGAGAATGAAACCAGCAGCGTGATTTTATTCTCTTTACTCGCTTCAGTTCAAGGACACTTAACATAACCTTTAATTAGACAAAATGCATTTAATAAAAATCCCTGTTTTGCACTATTATCACTCACTAACCACTTCTAAACGCTAATTATTAACATTTCTACATCTTTCTTAAGCAGCCAGGTGACCAGGACCCTCTCTGACCGCCGCTTCCGCGTGTCGTTAGATAATAAACATTTAAGAAATTATGTGGAATATGTTGTTTACAGGCTATTTCTTCTGTCTAATTGTTAAATGCTAATTATTAACATTTTTAGGTTGGTTTTTTTTTTTCATCGCTCTGGTGCAATGATGAGACACATGCTGATGTTTTTCACAGCAGTAACAGATGATAAAGAGTCGCTGAGTCGGGTCATACTGACATTTTTTCACTGTTAGCCATGTGCTAGCTGCAGGAACGTGAATAATAAGTCTCCTGTAAATATCACGTTTCACAGCTTCGGGGTAAAAGTGGAGAAAAACGTCAGCCAGGTGAAGAGGTGCGGCCAAATTCACCACTGACATTTTACACTATCTGTGTTTTGTGCTAACGTACACATACACATAACGTGGTTATTAGTATTCTAGGTTTTCCTGAGGGTTCTTTTGATTGTTAGTTCTTAGCTAATTAGTATGTTTTATGCCACGCTACACTGTAGGTCTTTCTAAACAGACATTTTAAGATGTTTTACGCCATAGAACATCGTTGGTCATCATAGTCAAAGGGATATAATGCAATGCATCTTTTTTTTAAATAAAATAAATTGACTTTAGTCATCCAGCTAGCATTAAGCTGCACATGAACATCCCTTCAAGTGCAAAACTATTTTAATACCAGAGTTTGTGGCTCGTTACTCGTTGCCTTCATCATGACGGGGACAAAGACGCTTCCGGAGGCTGATGGTGAATAATTTTCTAACACTGTTTAGTGTTGCACGTGAACGCAAATGCTAACAGGAGCATTCCGACATGAAGCTAAGCTCAGTGTTTCAGCTATTAAGCTTTTAGCTCGTCCCCTCAGACTTCTTAAACTGATAATAACAGCCTCATTACTCTTTTATGACTTGCTCTTATAACAGGAAGACTCTTTTATGAGATGTCTGTGTGTGTGTGTGTGTGTGTGTGTGAGTGTGCACGCGTGTGTGTGTGTTGGAAAGAGAGTGGGGATTAATGAGATAGCTGTGTGTGTGTGTGTGGTTGGCAAGATGATTGCGTGTGTATAAGAGAGTAGGTTTATGTGTGTGGTTTGATAAGGATGTGTGTGTGTGTGTGTGTGTGTGTGTCCAAATGTCCCCACAAAGATAGGAATGTCTGACCTTGTTTAGGTTAAGGTTAGATTTACATTTAGTGTAGTAGCATTAATTAGCTGCATTAATAATTATTCCACTGGAAAGTCCTCAGAAGATTAGAAAGGCAAAGGTGTGTGTGTGTGTGTGTGTGTGTGCGTGTGTGATATTAGGTGCTAATAACAGCTGTAACGGTTGTTTAAATTTCAAATTAAAGAAAATAGACCCTTGAGAGTCTCAAATCATTCCCTATGCACTACATAGTGCACTATTTAGGGTGTAGTGCTGTCAGATTTCTCAGTGGATAAGTTATAATCCCTGGATAGTGCACTATTACCCATAATGCCGATGTACCGCAGCGCACAGTGAGATACACCTGTCAGGATAATCGCTGTGTATAATGGTGTGTAAACTAACACTAGTTGTGTATTTGACACAGAAACATGTTTATAATCTGTTGGTATTTTGTGGTTTTAGGTTTGTAGGTAACGTGTAACTGTAGTGTGTCTGAATCCCTCACTGCTGCCCTATATACTGTTCTACATACAACAATCCAGAACATTCTATACTGTAGTGAACGAGTGAGGGAGTGATCTCACACACACACACACACACACACACACCTCTCTCTCTCTCTCTCTCTCTCTCTCCTTTCTATCTTGTCCCTTCTCTATTTCCCTCATAACCGACTTTTCCCGCCCTGGAACTCCCTCAGTGCACACGGTTACACACACACACACACCTGGCGGCACCGCAGTGGCGAAACAAGTGTGTGACAGGGAGAGAGAGAGAGAGAGAGAGAGAGAGTGTGGGTGTGTGTGAACCCACACTTGAGCAGAGAAGCTAAAGCCCATTATACACTCCCTGTGTGTGTGTGTGTGTGTGTGTGAGAGAGAGAGAGAGAGAAACACTCAAACACCCTCAAATTCAGACTGAATACATTTGAAACAAATGTAAAGAAAAAGAGTGGAAAAATGAAATTAAATCCCAAACCAAACTCAACACTAATCACCCAAATCCAATCAGCTGAATATCTGAAGAACAAGAACCTGAAAGAAAGACACATTCTGACTAAACACAGAGAGAGATGGTGAAGAAGGAAGACACACTAAAAGCTATAAACCCGGAGAACAGAGGCTCTGTACACACTGTGAGCTACAGGAAGCAGAATCAGAGACGCTCTTCACTCGGATCTGTCCAGGAACATCAGCGTAAACTCACAGCCATCATCCCAAACTTCTCCTCTCTGAGCTCCGAGCACAAACTGAGCTGTGTTTCAGGGGAACATGAAGGAAGTGTGCGGCTTGCAGCTCCGCTCATATTCACTCCATCATACAACACACACTGATCTAATCCAATCTAATCTAATCCAATCCTAACACTATCTATTATATTTTATACAGCTGTCATGTATATAAATTAATCAATACTGTATATCTTTCTGTAATACATCTGTTCATTTCATTAAACTCTATTCATGTTTAGTGTTTATTTTATTCATTAGAGAGAGAGAGAGTGTGTGTGTGTGAGAGAGAGAGAGAGGGAGGGAGAGAGAGTGTGAGATAGAGAGAGAGAGTGTGTGTGTGTGTGTGTGATAGAGAGAGAGAGAGAGAGAGAGAGAGAGAGGTGTGTGTGTGCATGTGTGTGTGATAGAGAGAGAGAGAGAGAGAGAGAGCTGTGTGTGTGTGATAGAGAGAGAGATGTGTGTGTGTGTGTGTGTGATAGAGAGAGAGAGAGAGAGAGAGAGAGAGAGAGAGGGGTGTGTGTGTGTGTGTGAGAGAGAGAGAGAGAGAGAGAGAGAGAGAGTTGCAGTCAGGCTCGAGCCCGGCTCCGTCGCGCGCGTCAGATGCAGTGCGCGCAGCCAGCAGCAGGTTCGGGGTTTTTGTAATGAATTAATGTATGAATTTATTGGAAGGTTTGAGCTGCGGAACTGAAGGAACTGAAGGAACTGAAGGAAGTGAAGGAAGTGAGCGGAAGTGAGGTCCCGGCGCGATGTGTGAGTTTATTCTAACGGTTGTGACTCTAACAGGATTATTCGCTGCCGGTGAGATGGCTTCGCGGGTCGGAGCTGATGGAGGTAAGCGCTTCTGTCACCTCCACACGGCTGCTCCATTCTCTTTAGTTCTCTTTAGTTCTCTTTGCTGTCAGAAGTCAGAAGCTCTTTAACGGTTTGCTGGTGTGACGTCACTCTCTCGCTTTTCAGTCCAACATTTGTGAGCTAAATTATTTTCCTGAAGGTTGTTTGGACAAGACTGTACCTCCATCTGAGTTTAGAGACGATGCTGGAGTTATTTTTACCTCCTCACAAACACCTGACTACCAGAACTGAGAGGACTGGGAGAGTACTGAGAGGGTACTGATTGGACTGGGAGGGTACTGAATGGACTGAGAGGGTACTGATTGGACTGGGAGGGTACTGAGAGGGTACTGAATGGACTGGGAGGGTACTGATTGGACTGGGAGGGTACTGAGTGGACAGGGAGGGTACTGATTGGACTGAGAGGGTACTGATTGGACTGGGAGGGTACTGAATGGACTGAGAGGGTACTGATTGGACTGGGAGGGTACTGAGAGGGTACTGAATGGACTGAGAGGGTACTGATTGGACTGGGAGGGTACTGAGTGGACAGGGAGGGTACTGATTGGACTGAGAGGGTACTGATTGGACTGGGAGGGTACTGAGTGGACTGGGAGGGTACTGATTGGACTGAGAGGGTACTGATTGGACTGGGAGGGTACTGAATGGACAGGGAGGGTACTGATTGGACTGAGAGGGTACTGATTGGACTGAGAGGGTACTGATTGGACTGGGAGGGTACTGAATGGACTGGGAGGGTACTGAGTGGAGGGTACTGAGTGAGTGGACTGGGAGAGTACTGAGTGGGCTGGGAAGGAACTGAGAGGGTACTGATTGGACTGGGAGGGTACTGAGCAGAGGGTACTGAGTGAGTGGACTGGGAGGGTAGTAAATGGACTGGGAGGGTACTGAGTGGACTGGGAGGGTACTGAGTGGGCTGGGAGGGTACTGAGAGGGTACTGATTGGACTGGGAGGGTACTGAGTGGGCTGGGAGGGTACTGATTGGACTGGGAGGGTACTGAATGGACTGGGAGGGTACTGAGAGGGTACTGAGTGGACAGGGAGGGTACTGATTGGACTGGGAGGGTACTGATTGGACTGGGAGGGTACTGAATGGACTGGGAGGGTACTGAGAGGGTACTGAGTGGACAGGGAGGGTACTGATTGGACTGGGAGGGTACTGATTGGACTGGGAGGGTACTGAGAGGGTACTGAATGGACAGGGAGGGTACTGATTGGACTGGGAGGGTACTGAATGGACTGGGAGAGTACTGATTGGACTGGGAGGGTACTGATTGGACTGGGAGGGTACTGAATGGTCTCAAATGGTACTGAAATGCTGAATAAACTCCTACACAGTTAAACCGTCACTTTCAGTGTTCAGTTATGTTAAACTGTTAAATCAGGCGTGTGTTCAGTGTCTAGCCCCTTACTGAGGAAACGACAAACACCCCCCACCCCCGACCCCCCCCAAAAAAACCTCAAATTGTGCATGTGGAGTTGAAGTGAAGTGGCACTGGCGCCAAATCCGAGGGCACGCACTCCTCTTTCTCTCTGTCTCTCTCTGTCTCTCTCTCTCTCTCCCCTGGATGGGGTAGATTATTCCTCTATAACGCATCTATGCAATATTCATGAGCTGTAATAAACGAGGCTCTTGGAATGAAATGTACTCTAACTAATGTTTATTAGACTATTGACCATAACCAATAGAAACCATTACAGAAATTCTAATGGTTTCCACTACAAATACCATTACAAACCATCAGCTACCCATTAAAACCACTAGACATAACACACCACCAACAGAAGGCAACAGATTACCAGCAGAGCCCCACAGGGACCATTACAGTTTCCATTAATACCAGTATAATTCCCATTATAACCATTAAAACCATTAGAGGTTTTTTTTTCAGCGGGGTAATCTCTAACTGCCGTGTGGTTATTACATCACAGGGAGATTTTTCTATTTTTATTTTATTTTTAGAGTTATATAGCACAGATTTTAACATATATACTTCAAGACATAAAACATAAAAACGTCATTATTGGGTACTTATAAATTTAGCTACACACACACACACACACACACACACACACACAGGGGTGGCACCACTACTCCAAAAATCGGCAGAAGATGATGCTTTTAATGATATTTAATCAAATCTGAGCTATTAATGATATTTAAACTAGATATACAAATAGTGCAAGTAGATCATACATCAAACATTCTGTAAATGGATTTTATTAAACAGTGAAGACGCCACATTAAAGCTGTGTGTTTCCTGAGGACTCAGATCTCGGGATGCTGCTCTGTCATCATCTTTGTGTCTGAGAGAAGAGGTGCATCTGTTATTCATCTATAAAAACATACAGACTAACTTTGTTTTGCTTTTAGTGCTTATTATAATACAATAATTCACTGATTATAATATAGTAACAGAGCACAACACACTTTTTACTGAACGTCAGAGCGGTTTGTTTGGACCGCACACGCTTCACTTTGCATTTTACTCCTCAGGCAGCTAATAACAGCAAAACATAAAGCACTAATCCTACAATATGTTTTAAAAATCAAAGACATGTTCACGTTCCGCAGTCGGCTGTTCATCACTGTAGTAACTGTCTGTTTCGCTAAACATTTTTACAGCAAGCCTTACTAGCTTTATTATTTAATTATTATTACTATTATTATTCTTATTAATAATTGTATTTTATTATTAACTGTTTTTTGATACATGTCTATATACTCTTATGTAAAGTGCTTTGAAAATGTAAAGTGCTTTGAGTGGCCTTTTTAAAGGTGCTATATAAAATAAAGTTATTTATTATTATTATTATTATTATTATTATTACTATCTTTATTTGAAGAATGTCATTTGAGGAATGTTCCTGTAATTGATTCAGAATACAGATTATGTGCGTATGTCGATATTATATGTCAATGTATATGTCAATAAAATATTGAACCGTTAGTGATACTGAATCAACAGGCGATTATTAAGCGACAGTGAGCACCAAAGCGCACACAATTGTATAGAGTGTCTCTGTGTGCTGTAGCGTTACAGTTTCCCTTCACTGGAACTAAGACGCTCAAAAGCCTCCATGTCTTTCAAAGATAAAAAGACATCAGTATTTTCAGTAAGGTTCCACTTTCTGCAGCCACATCAGCTTATCTGATATTAATTGGTATTTTAAAGCGGGTTAGTTTGGCTTTTTGTGGAACTGAATGCAACAGCAGCATCAACAGGTCGTAATAAAAACACACAGAATGGAGTGAAGAAGCGAGACGAGAGGCTGGGGCTGATTTCTTTCTCACCCAGACTGTAGATTCATGCAGCCAATCAGAGACATTACACAGAGGACAGGGCTGAATGAATGATATTGCAGAAAAATGCGATATGTTAAATAATGCGATATGCAATACGATAATGCTGTATGTGTTTAAAATCTATTTAAATTATATTTATATATTTATATGTTTAAAAACTGAAAATGACATAACCAGCATACATGTTTCATGTTCTTTTGAGGAAAAGAAAGCATGCTATCTGCGTCGCCCTAAACCGTTGACTTTTCCTAACTTTTTGAAATATTAAAATCATTCAGTTATTGCAAGCCCTTGTGATAGGCATATCACGATATTTACATTTGCGATATTATGAAAATATCGATATATTGTGCAGCTCTAACAGATGGACACACTCCTACATCTGACCTCCATTCAGGCTGAGATCTATCACACACGAGAGATACAGTTGTGGGATTAGTGAATGCCGAGGAGGAGGATCATTTACTCGATCATCCTGTTGTCCAATCAAATCACAAAACGCACAGAAGGACAGATGACAGAAGCGTGTGTTTAGTGTTTCGTTTAAAAGGGTTACAGCGTTTGTGTTTAGAGTGCTTGGTATTTGGAGGAAACACGGCATGAACGCAGGCGAGCATTACAGACTTAACACGTTAAAAAAATTAGAAATCTGGAACGCAGCTACTCGTCTACCTTCATGTGTGTGTAATAATTTGCCTCACATCATTTTTATTTTTATTACACCATCAGTGATTCCTCATGATATAATGCATTGCTAAAAAAATTACTCAGTCAAATGCGACATGTCTATAATATTAATCAGAAATGGCCTCTTTACACCTTTAAACACGTTATCGTGTCCGTGTGCCTGTGTGTGTGAAAACCCTTCCCTGTTCCCCCAGTGGACCGTTTCACATTAATAAACACGAGAAATATCCAGGGACTCTATAGATGTTCTAGAGGTTTAACTCTTTAACTCTGCAGTTATGGGCAGCTTTAGGAAATGGAAACCTGATTCCCAGGCGGCTGCGGCTGTGGCGTTGATATTCATGCTCTGAGAAGACGTTCCTACAGGCAAGCTGTAGAGGTGGCCAAGTCACACAAAAACCCTCCAAAGTACCGGATGAGGAGAGAGCCTTCGAATCTGAGATTTAGACAGATTATAAATTTGATATAAATTCTCATGAGATGATGTGTAGAAAAGTATCAAAGTAATTAAAGATTATTTTATTTTTAATCAATAATTGGGTGAGAAATGTAAGACATTGAAATCTATCTAAATAATAAACTGCCTTATTTGTTGACGTTCTCGTGGCAGTATTTCATTCATGCTACTCTATTTTCTCTAGTCTCCCTCTCTCTTGCTAATCTTTCTCATTAGCCTCTCAGTCTCTGTTTAGTGGCTCTTTCTTGCTAGGGTTTTACTCAGTCTAGCTTATAACCTCTCTCTAGTCTCTCTATAGTCTCACTAGTGCTAGTCTTTCTCCAGCCTCTCTGGTCTCTCTCTGCTTTCTATTTCTCTGTTTATTTCTAGTTCATTTCTGGATTCAGTCAGGACTCTCTTTCTGGTCTCACTCTGGTCTCTAGTGTCTAGTCTCTCTGTCCTGTCCTGCTATCCTCCCTACTTACTCTGCCTAGTCTTTACTCTCTTTCCTTCAGGCAAGTCTTACTCCTGTATCTTCTTTCTCTTTTGCTAGTCTCATGTTTTTTTCCTGCTATTTCTTGTCTCTCTTGTCTTTGTCTAGTCTCTATTTCTGGTCTCTTGTCTTGTCGTCCTAAACTCTCTACTATCTAGTCTCTCTGGCTTTAATCACTATAATTTCTCTTTCTAGTCTTTAGTTGGTCTCTCATGCTAGTCTTGCTCTCTAGTATCTCTATTGTCTTTCTATTTTGTCTCATTTGTCTACACATGTAGAAGTATGTAATTATATAAGTTGTGTAAAATTTTGTGTGTAAAGTATGTGTGTGGGTGTGTGTGTGTGTGTGTGCGTGAATATGAGTAATAGGAAATTCCAAATTAGCGATGCATTGAGTGGCATGACTGGCAATTTTCAGTTCACAGCCCTAAAAGAAAGACAAGCGTGTGTGTGTGTGTGTGAGAGAGAGAGAGAGAGAGAGAGAGAGACTCAGTGTGTGTTTGCGTTTGCGTTGAGCTGATGTAGGCCTGTATGCAAAAACATGCTCGTTGAGCCTGGACAGCCTTGGGAAGTGCAGACGCCATGGCAGCGATTTAATTCGAGAGGACTTTATTCATCTGTATTTTTTTGTTAGCGGTGATGGTTATTGTGACGGATACCAGGTTTCTGTGCATCCAGCCGAAGAGCTGTGTTATTATTTACTGTGGAAAAGAAATGAAGGATGAAGCGTTATACACTGTACAGTCCTGCTGATGTAGGAAAGCATCCTAACAGCCCTTCTGCCTTCCAGTGATGTGTGCACACTCGTGTGTTATTAGCAGATCCCCTACAGAGGAACCCTTTTAAACGAAGGTCGAGTTCCAGTAAGGAACACACTGACTGTGTCCAGCGGATTTTAAAATAAAAAATGACAGAAGCCCTGTATTTAAAAAAAAAAAGAGCATTACACGATATTTTTCTCCTGCCTGGATCCTGACAAATACCTTTTAGCTGGATATTTATCTCCACAGGCCTGTTCTTACTGGCGCTCGTTCCTCCACATTGGAGCTCCACAGTTTCAGCTGTCACATTGTGGAGTCAGTGTTAACATCAGGACTGGACAAAACATACATTTATTACCGAGCTCTCACTGGCTAGTAAAGCGCTAGTGTGCTGCCCTCGAGGAGTTTAAACCTCAGCCTTCCACATGATACGATATGATTTCAATCTCTTAATGCAGCGATTCGATATTTGATGATTTGAGATCACTGAATCTATGATAGGATATAATTTGATTTGGTATTCTCTGATCGATGTGAACGACTTTGAGAGACTTTGTGAATGATGATGATGTACTGTAGAGAAGGATTATTTTAAAAGTATCAGAGTTACGGCCAAATCACCTCGCTAGCCTGTTCAATTATTTACACATCAGTTAAAAAATACCAATAATTGCTTTCCTTTTTCACGCCCCTCCTGCCCAGGCCTGTGTCTTACAAGCTAGTTCGCTAGTGCATTAATGCAGACTAAATAAATAAATGCATATATATGAGTATATGAGTATTATCCTCTACTAATTATGAAGTTTCTAATGTAGCACATCATGCTGACAAAAAGTCATCAAGTCATCAACCAGCATTTCAGATATGACCTGTAATGTTCTGTCTGATAAAAGGGATCTTCTGAGTCTGGGTGTTTTTATTTTCTCTCAGTATGTTTATCCGTGAGTTATATGACAGTTTAACATCAGTCCTGATTTCCTGATTCAGAGCAGATCATCCCTGCATGCTAATCTCTAATAAAGATGCTGTGCTGATGTGTGTGGTGCAGCAGGTGTTCAGGGATTCAGAAGCATGCGCTATAGCTGCAGCGTCGAGGTGCGTCACATCACCATGAACTACATTACTTTTAACATTCACACAAAACAAATACAGCACCAAAACTCAATAAAATGGTTTTTTTTTTTTCCTGTACGTTAAACCTACTTGTCTATTTGCCAGGCAAATACGAATATACTATAAGTACAGTCTGGATGTCATGGTTACGCCAACTTCGTCGCAGGGCTACGATTCCCATCAGCCACTGCACCTCACTGGATCACATCACATGACCATTTGCACCTGATTCACGTTTTGGTTTAATGAGTATTTGTATTTGAGTCACGTCTTGCACAGCACGCACTGTCTAGCTTTTGTCTTTTGTTCCATGTTTAGTCCATGTATGTTTTTTTGCCTTGAAACCTTAGTTCATAGTTTCTTGTCCAAGTTTGCAGTTTGTATCGTTTGTTTTTCATTAAAATAGAGATGTGCACTTGCGTCACTGAGTATAATCTTCTTCCTGTAGTCTTTATCTTTATTATGAACTTTACTGTCTGTTGTATTTTAATGCACACATGAACAGTTAGTGTTACAGTTACTGTGACATCACTAACGGGAGAAAGTATAAATATTTCTGAAACAGCAATCATCGTTAAGCTCCTCCCCCCAACTCCTCCCACACACACACACACACACACACACACACACACACACACACACACACACACACACACACACGCACTTCTCCTCATCATTGATTGTCTGCAGCCCAATATGACAAGGCATCAATAATCTTTTCATGACGATGGCACTTTTTATTAAATTACTGTGTTTATAAAATTAGACATGAAGCTGCTGTTACACTCAGACTGTCTGTCACGTTCACCTCACACACACACACACACACACACACACAATCTGATGGAAGGATTACCAAACCCCTGGAGACGTGTGTGTGTGTTCTGTGTTGCGCCTTAATATACAGATTATACATTAATAATACCATAATATCTTCTATTCAGAAGAGAGCGTGAGTCATTTTTAACAGACAGAGTGAGACACAAAAACAGACGAGGACAGGAAGAAAGAGAGGAAGAAAGAGAGAGAGAGAGAGAGAGAGAGAGAGGTTGTGAAGTGATGGAGGCAGGTGAAGGCTACACACTCCACAGCTAGAGCTCTAAAGTAGCACTGTAAAATTGTGTGATATATACACACACACACACACACACACACACTATCATCCAGCTCTCTAGCCATCACACATAGTATTGTGGGGGCGGGGCTTATCAGGTCTACCCATCATGTACTATTTTTCTTGTTTATTTTAAATTTGCGATTGATAACAGTGTGATTTCTGTTCACTTGTTTCCTTTATATTTAACTTTATTTTCTCGAGCCACTGACCGTGATGGTGTGTGTGTGTGTGTGTGTTACGATACAGTTAGGACACAGAGACTGAGAGCATTTGGAGACATCGAGACACGTTAGTGAGGACGTAGGACATAATGAATATTCAGATAGTGATATAAGTATTGGAATACAGGTGTCTCAGATAATGAACCAGGTATTCGGATCTTTTCAAACGCAGAGTGGCGTAACACACTCAGAGGAAAGAGCTGTCTGCCCTCTTCCACATACTCATACAAACTGATGATTGGCTAGTTTCAATGTGACTGACAGGGAGTGTACGCCCCTCCCACCCAAAGAGCACGACCATGTTTTCTTGTCTAGCGCTGCGTTCACGCCATGTTGGAATTATCGTAATTACTAGATGAGAACCCGGACGTTCTACTCAGAGCTGTTCACGTCCTCGGACTCGGAATTACGCGTTTCTGCACGCCAAAATGAAACCGTGTGAGAGGATGTTGTTGACAAATGCAAAATACATAATTACAACTTTAAACCATATTTTTATGCTATTGCTAAATATTGAAGAAGACAGAAAGCACATCAGATTTATTACGCAGAAATATTACGAGATAATTACGATGTTACTTAACTACGTTTTACTGCTGAAGCCGCCGCCATCTTGAGTGTTTCCTCATGACGTTGCAGTGGTCAGGTGGTACAAGTCCGAGCTCTCAAAAAATTACTAGTTTACACGTTACGAGTTCTACCAGGACGTGAACACTTTTTACAAGTCGGAATCTTGTTCAGTAATACGGTAATTATGACATGGCGTGAACGCAGCTTAGACTCCCTTGCCAAGAAACACCTGTGGTGTTGTCAAGATTCGAAGTTCGTCTTCTGATGATAGGATGAAGGCTTTTCTGTTGCACCACATGAGAGCTCTAAATTTATTCAAGGCTGAAACATTCGCGATTCTCTGCACTAGGCCTATTCTTGAATCTTGAATGCTGTTGTGGAAATCAATCATGCCCTCGACATTTCTGACTTCCTGGTTAAAAATGAAATACATCCACACAGAATCAGATCAGAAGTTACAAGCTATTTCATGGGCACTTTTAATCCAAACCCAACCTCTGCTACTAGCGTGTAGCAGTCCAGCGCTATCGGATACAATTCACATCAGACCGTGTATTAAAAAAAAAAAAAAAAAAAAAAAAAAAAGCGTGAGAGCCCTGGAGAGAACGCGTGCACAGTAGTGTTATTCTGTTACTTCCATCAGAAGAGACAATTACAGCCGAGGTACATCATCGCTGCTCTGACCACAAATGTGTTCTTATGTTTCTCAAAGCTCATTAACTCCACATAAAACCAACACAAGCAGGACAGTTACACACACACACACACACACACACACACACTGATATGTATTTGGAATAACAGATACAACACAGAGAATCTGCATTACACCTGAGTGAAAGTGGGACACTGAGAATAAAATTAGCTTTGGTATTCCTGTCCTGGGTCACGTGTAGACGCTAAAGGCCGTTAGACGCATTACTGTTGCTGATTAATTCATGGCTCAGACCCATTTAGGGCTTTTAGACGCTTTTAAGTGCCTGGAGATGCGTTCATGAGGGGGAGATTAGGGTCTCTAGTCATTACTTACTATATATTTATATTTATAATATTACTCTGCGCTGTTAACCTCTGGTGGCATGCTAATGCTAATCTTTTATATGGGGTACCATTACAGTGCTGTCAGGACAGATGGGCTAAAGTAATACGTTTTATCAGTAATGCGTCTGATGACACAGGGGACTGCGAAAATCATTCCTGTGACATCAGCCGTACAAGTACAGTCATGTTAACGCTAATCTACGCTAATATTGTGGCAACATAGAGGCTCATGTTGTAGAATATATATGTGATAAAAAGTTTGAAATAGCTTAAACACCAAATAATCAAAAGCTCGTTAACCAGAAAACATGTAATGTCATACTAACTGCCTGGGTCGTGCTTTACCATATTATCATAATATTGTATTTGAAAACTCATTAAACTCAATAAATGAATAATAAATTATTGTTCAGTAAGAGAACAGAATTATGTAATTGCACATCATAAACATTAGAGTTTCACGACACGTCAAAACGTCTGTACTTTTTCAGTTCTACAAGATTTAAAATGTTTAGATTAAAATGTTTAGATTAACATCTGAAAGGTTAGCTAATTAAAGGTTACATAAATTTAAACACACATGCTTATAGAGTGAAGTTACACTATGCTCGGAAAGAACAGGAGAAAAAGTACACTGAAAATAAAAATTATTCGTGGATCAACATATTTTAATTAACTTTCATAATGGTATAATGTCCACGTTACTACGATGAATTAAGTTCGTAAATGTACGTATTTCTGTTTAATGAGTTTAACATAAACTTGCTGTTAGTTACTTTTTGTTGAAGTGAAGTGGAAATTCTGCCCTTAATTTAAACATACATAGAAATAATAAATAAATCACGGGGAACACTGAGAACACAGAGAACACTGAGAACATGGAGAACACCGAGAACATGGAGAACACTGAGAACACTGGGAACATGGAGAACACGGAGAACATGGAGAACATGGAGAACACTGAGAACATGGAGAACACGGAGAACACTGGGAACATGGGGAACACTGAGAACACAGAAAGCACAGGGAACACTGAGAACACTGAGAACACTGAGAATACGGAGAACACTGAGAACATGGAGAACACTGAGAACACAGAAAGCATGGGGAACACTGAGAACACTGAGAACATGGAGAACACTGAGAATACGGAGAACACTGGGAACACTGAGAACACAGAAAGCTCGGGGAACGCTGAGAACACGGAGAACACGGAGAACACTGAGAATACGGAGAACACTGGGAACATGGAGAACACTGGGAACATCGGGAACACTGAGAACACAGAAAGCTCGGGGAACGCTGAGAACACTGAGAACACGGAGAACACTGAGAATACGGAGAACACTGGGAACATGGAGAACACTGGGAACATCGGGAACACTGAGAACACAGAAAGCTCGGGGAACGCTGAGAACACTGAGAACACGGAGAACACTGAGAATACGGAGAACACTGGGAACATGGAGAACACTGGGAACATCGGGAACACTGGGAACACAGAAAGCTCGGGGAACGCTGAGAACACTGGGAACATGGGGAACACTGAGAACATGGAGAACACGGGAGAACATGCAGCGGTGCTCAAAATATTAGTAGACAAACATAGAAATGACTAAAACCATTTTTTTATCACATTCTCTGTTTATTTTCTCTTTTCCTTTGTTGGTCCAAATCTCCTGTAAGATTAAGAGAGTGAGATTGAAGGCGACGAATCGGAATCAAAGTCAGAATTCTGGTGCCAGTCCTACAGAACATCATCGTACAGCGGCGTGTGTTAAAACGCTGAAGCGATCGGGCGGTTCAGGAGAGCGAGTTATATTTAAAGGAAAAGCGTTAATACGCTGTAGGTTTCAGACGTTTTGTTCAGAAAGGTGTAGGAAAGAGGGTTAATTCTCCAGCTCGCTTCACTAACACATAAAGGGCGCTGGGTTTAAATATAAAAATCTCATCGTGACAGCTGAAAGATTCCCAGCGGCTGTAAGTGTGAGCGAGTTTTATTAGCCTAATTAAAGCGGAGAGGACAATGAGGTCGCTGTGTTTAATCCCTCAGCAGCGTCACGCTTTGTTCATTTCCTACTAAAATAAACGCGTGGTGTAGGAAATTCCCGGGAGTAGAACTGTACGACTCGATAGAAGCGTCTTTAATACAGCACTGTTCCTGGCTCTGATTACAGCGACTCGGTTTCTAACAGAACACTGTTAATGTAACAGCAACACGGCTCCGTCGCTCTTTCACTTCACTCCTCACGTCATACTGTTACGCTGAAGCGGCCGCAGCTACGAGGAGAACGCTGCAGAGAACGCAGACAGAGTGGTGTCCATATATTACAGAGGAAATCTGTTCAGAGTAAAGAACTGTAAATAATTTAATGATTTATCCATCAGGCTTTTTTTCTCTCTAAAACCTTCTGATCCAGCTTTATTAATTATTGGATTGTTTATTGGTTTGGGGTGAAACACTTCATGGAGCATCGATTATTCGTTTCAGCTGAAGTGTAACATCGATATCCTTTTAACTACACTGTGCAAGTGTCATCGCTCCAGACGCCTCTCTTTAAAGTCCTGACTTCACTTTAGAGTTCAAGCTGAAAGTCTGACTTACAAAAATATCGCTCCATCTCACCCATTATTCTACGCTGCAGGAATGTAGCATCCGCTAAATACATTATATATATAATTGTTAAGATATTATTAATATTATTATTATTAGCAGTAGTAGTAGTAGTAAAACTATCTGTCTACCTTTTCCTTCTAAATCTAGGTTTCCTGAAACAGCGCTGCATGCTAAGTAAAGCTAAATGGATAAACATAAAGTTAAATCACTAAGAAGAGTAACACTTGGCTGCTAAATGTTGCTAAATGTGGCTGTTCATTCTAACCAATACTATGTTTAATTAGCATTCAGCCCTTTAGCTTTATGTTTAACCACTAGGCATCATATCCTTACAACTTTATAGCTTATAATGGCTACGTGGCTAAACTCTGATTAAACAGTGATTTTCAGTGTAACGGCACTCGGCGTGACGGCACTCTGTGTAACATCGCTCAGTGTAACGGCGCCAGGTGTAACATCGCTCAGTGTAACGGCGCTCTGTGTAACATCGCTCAGTGTAACGGCGCCGGGTGTAACATCGCTCAGTGTAACGGCGCCGGGTGTAACA
>CM040478.1:19159963-19191249 GCA_022758105.1 Pangasianodon gigas | reverse complement strand
TTTTTTTTACAGATATTGTTAGTTAAGCTAATGTGGTGCTAATTCCACATCATACAGTAGAAGGAGTTTGTGGTCTTGAGGAGGGTGATGAGGGCAGAAGGCACACACACACAGTTCATTAAAAAAAAAAACAGAAGGACCTCAAAATACAGCAATGGATAATGAAAGCAGCTAGTTCTGCGTTTTACTCTCTACATGTTAGCGAAAATAAAACGAGTCTCTAAGGAGGATGCATTTCTGCTGAAAATTAATCAGCCTCACCTGCTGTGATGCCTCATGCTAACTCTCTGTTTCTTCTCTTTTTTTATTTCTGCTAAATATGGACAAACATTTCTTGTCATCAGCCTGACAAAGCTCTGCTTTGTGCTGTATAATTATGTATACGGCTCTTATTTACGTCCAGCCAACAGCGTGTTTTTCTCACCTGCTGCTTTGTATTGCTACGATTTCACAGACTGCCTCGGGCCACCAGCAGCTACAGACATATTTATTTAAAATTGATTGAAAAAGACTTTCAGAGGTTTTGCTGTTTTATTTTATTGAGTTGTCGGTGTATGGTTCCATTTTGTGGTCAATATTATCAGTTATCTGAGATTTTTGCTCCTTAAAATCATATCAGTTGACTCTTAATAGTGAACTACACGCTCGTACACATTTATATACTAACCACATTGTTCATCTTTTATTCTTAGATTGAAGCATTATTATTTACTTTATAGCACCGGCTGTGCCGAGTGGACCAGCTTTGGGTGGAAATCCAAACTTGCTGATATTAAAAGCCAGGATATGAAACAATATTCTGTTTTATGGTTTTTTGCTTTTTTATTTTTATTTTTTGCTTTGCAGATGTCTGAGGTGGTGTGTTATTTCCAGCAACATAACAGCTGTGACGACCTGCCAAATCACAGTTGCTATCACACACGTTCTTTTGCTTAAATCACATTCATAGAGGAATATAAAAAACTACATTTTCACCCTCTTGTTTGTCTGAACTTTTAACACCACATAGATCACAGCTAAGCTTCCACAAATCAAAATGCCACACGGTTTTAACTCAGGATTTCACACAGAGTTGCTGTGTGAATTAAGCAGATGTTTGTGTTAAAGTAAGTTATTTTAACTTACTAATAAGTTATAATATCTCTCCAAAAAGAGCTGTCAGTCATTCTGCACTAAGACAGTGAGGATGATAAAGGGACACACAGACTACACGTCGTCTTCAAGTCCAACAGTTGCTTCCGTGAGGAAAGTTGCTGGTATTCAGAGTCGGGTTACGCAGCTGCGTCAGTGGGTTTTCTGAGCTCCACATTCAGATTATTAAAATCACCTGCATGTAGTTCACACCTCCGAGACTGCCAGATTTTTCTTATTGAGAAGCGTCTGAGACGGAGGTTTTAATAGCATCTAAACAAAGTTTTAAACCTGAAGAAATCAGAAATAGAAAATACGGACTGATTTTTTTTTCCTGTGTAATGTAATACCATGTGACATAAAATCAAGAGACAATAAAAAAAATAATTTCAGCAAGACATATTGTAGTTACATCAAACTATCAGACAGTGGCGCTGGACTTAATTCAAGATCAGAATCGAGCATAACTGAGACACACCTCTGTTTTAGACAAACTCCGCCCATGTGTGCGTAAAATCTGTAGTTACCTACCCTAGGCCCTAACTTTGTGTTACCCTTTAAATAACACATTCCTACTGCTCGAGACTTTTATCCTCAAGGTTCTTTCTAGCATTCTTAAGATATGAATCATCTTTAGATGGAAATATCACTTATATTTAAAACATTGTGTTCCAGCTGCTCTTAGAGTAACAGTACAGAAGAGCAAAGTTGCTGCATTGCCTTTCCAAAGGTCAAGTACTTTTTTTATTTGGCTTTACAAAGTTTTTTTTTTTTTTTTAACAAGTATCAATGCCAAAAAACTGTTTTATAACTTACCATACTGCCCTGTCTATGATGTCTGTGAGAGTTTTCTTGGACTAAAGACTTACGACTTAGCAAACAAGCACCAACCAAGGTTGACTGATGATTGCGTCATACCTTCTGTAGAAAGTTGCACTTCAGTTCATGAAAATGACAACACGCTGATGGACAACACGCTTGTACAATCTGTGTCTGTGTAAAAGAAATTACTCTCCACACCAGGAGGGGGCAGTAGTCTGTATTAATCCAGAGACGCAGTATCACAAGTCCCAAATCTCATAGTACTACTATAATACCCTGCCTACCATGATCAATACCTATAGCACTATTCTAGTTTGAAATATACCACACAGCTGTTGAATTCTGCATTCTGATTGGTCAGAAGGTGTTGATTAATTTTCTATAACAGCAGCTCTGACAGTAGCGCAGCTGCAAATCACAGGTTTATATGAATGCACTAGCTTTAATATATAGCTGCTATAATGTAAGTGAGAACAGGAACTAACTTGTAACTGTAATTATATATGGATAAAAAATATGATGTTCTTTAATTAGGTAAACATTCACTGATATAATTTGTCAAAAAAAAAACTAAAAAAAATCAACAAATCAAATAAACTAACAAAACTAAAACAGCAGAAAGCCTTAAAGTAAAGAGAACAAGTCAGTAATAATTCAGTCATTGAAACTGCATTAGTGACGTAAAGAAATAAATGAAATAATCATCAAATAGCTCAAGTAAGTCAACATTTTTCTTTCTTCTTGAGTGCTGTGTGTCTGTCACACAATTCATCAAGTGAAGTGCACGTCTGTTCTTTTTCGCACCTCCCACTGAGCTTTAATAGCTGTGACTGCACACACCATCAGCTGCCTGCCTCACTGACATGAAAGATTTATGTTTTTTCCCAACCACGTTATTTGTCATGCAATGACGACAACGTGGTCTCCAAAAAGCTTCTTGGGTTCTGTGTTTTATTTCTGAATGATGTATGGTTCCCGAGAAAAAGGCCCACAGATATCTATTCTGGTGCAATGGCAGCAGATATTTATACAAGCTCGAGAACATGTTGCTTCATGTGGATGTTAGAGATGCTGTTCTACTGGCTGAAGGCACCAACATGGGGCCAAACTTTCATTAGCTACTTATACATTTCTGAATAGCTAGCCAGCTTGGTAATTAGCTTCTATGACTTAAACACCCGGAGATATAATCTCCCCAGCGGGTCCTGGGTTTGCCCTGAGGTCTCCATCCAGTGGGATGTGCCTGATATGGCTCCGTCGGGAACCAGCCTCAACTGGCTCCTTTTAATTAAAACTTTCGTTGGTTCAAATCTCCACAACATGTAGCATTTCTGCAGCTCTACAGCTCTGCCCTTTGGATCAGTTTAGCAGCTCGTACATCTGCAGTCGAGTCGATTCAGAGTCGAATCACTTTCTCACTGCTGGAGTTCACCTGAAGGCGGACTGAGACCACATCACTCAGGTGATCTCTAAAGGGGTGATCAGGGGTTTTTTCCACGTGTCATGGATTTCGATGTGCTTCTCTTTTGATGTTGATTTTATATTCTTTTAAAGCGTTGTTGTATAAAATGGGATGGTGTGACACCGCTATAATCAGTGCTTCCTCCATCTTGGATTTTCTAAAGAGGTCACGCCGTGATGTGTCGATCTTCTATTGGTCACACATCTTCACGTGATACGAATTTGCAGGTCAGAGTTCACGAAACTTGAACTTTGGAATGCAGTGAAATGTGAAACTTCTTCCCATTGAGCTTGTGTTTCTGGTCTCCAGCTTTCGCATGCGTACGAATGGAAGTTCAATGGAACTGAAAAGTGTAGTGTGACATCCGCTTAAGCCGAGTGTGAGTGCTGTGTTCTCACCTGCCTAAAGAACCACACCGAGGCGGAGAACACACCACGGTTCAGTATAAACACTGCAACATATTTTGGCTGTGGTCTCTTACAACACACTCCAATCAGAGCATTCTGTTTAGGCATAGATTATCGGCTCTGGTGACTCGAGGTGTGCGACAGGAGGAACTCAGACAGTTCCATAATAACAAGAAGATTTAGGTTTGTCTGCAGTTTCTAATTTCAAGGTTTAAATTCAGATCTGAAAGGGTTCATATTCTATACAAAAAATAAATAAATAAATAAATAAATAAATTGCACTAGAGAGCCACTGGGTGCTAAAAAGCTGTTGTCCAAGTGTGAAATTGCACCATTCATGGTGAGGAAGCTGCAATGTCCAGCTGGCAGGACGATTATACTTATGATGCTGGGAGGAAACTTGAGCATGTCGCTTAATTAGACACTTAATTGTCAGTGGGACTGACTGGGTTATTTTTACACAACAATATGTGTGTTAAGTGTGAGAGACGGCTCATAATTGGGAGTTGCTAGGCAGCCAATTTGCATTAGACTCTCCGCAATACACATTTATGCAGCTGTCTCACACCACTTGGAGACGAGAAAATAAAACCTGTCAGTGTGAAGAACCAAACTGCCAATAAACATCACATATTCCACAACCATTGCTTAAATAATCATAAATCATAAATCATATGTTCTACTTAATGTGGTGGTGTAGTTCCTGAACAGTCTGGATAAATAAATTAGCCAGTTGATCAGTGAACTCTAACTAAAGCTTTATTACAAAATTTTTACTGAAGAAAAATGTAAAAAATAAAAAAAGGAACACAAATTGGTAAATTAATGAATTCCCAGCCACAAGCTTCCAATCATTAGATTCTGTAGAGCAGCTGGCTTGTTAGGAAACTACATTTTACTTTAAATGTCAGTATTTTCTGAAGCGAAGTGCATCAGAATGTGATGCTGTGACACGTCTACACTTCTCCAGTTTGAGTCTTACAAATAATAAACTATTTTAATTGGAAATTTTGAGATAAACCTCATTAAAATGTGACACAAAATGGTCAATTAACAAGGTTTCAGGTAGAGCCTCTGGCTTTTACTTCTCAAATACACCTAAAATCAGATAAAATGACACGGAACAGTAAATTAATAACTGCCAGGAATATGAAAAAGTGCAGTTAGAGATTTGGAGAAGGAAAAAGGAGAAATGTTTTGTGAACTTGTGATATTTTTAAACACCTCTCCTATTCCTTTGATTCAGATAATCACTCGCATTGTCCATAAACTGTGTTTTTGTTGGAATTTCTATTAATTAATTATTTGAGCAAAAAAAAAAAGCATTAAAAGTAAAGGAAGTGTTAAGCTAATGAAGTGCTAGAGGAGCGTCTGACACACAGCTGCACTGTTGCTACGTTGTGGTTGAGTGGAAAAGCTAAATTCAGATATGTCTAGGCTGTAGGGTGAAGTTCCGGGTGCGCAGAGAGAGAACGGATTGAAACGACGTGACCTTTTAAACACTTTTTCATTTCATTAGAATCTGTTAATCAGTTGGCTTGTTAAACTATTTTAAACACAAAGTGTTAAACGCAATGAAAAGCAGCGTAAAATGGTAAATTAATGAAAGCCGCTCTGTTAAGCAGTCAGCTCATTAGTACACAGTTTTATCGTGAATCTCAGTGATTGCTGAATCGAAAAGCATCGAGAGCTAACACGAAATGGTGTTAAAATTCCCAGGTACATATACACGGGTGCAGCTCCAGGGCCAGAGAGAGCGAACGGAGAAAGCAGAGGAGATACTCTGATATTTTTACACACATTCTGTTTGAGGAAAGTGGGATGGACCTCTGTTCACTCGATGCTCCTCTCGAGACCTTTAGTAAATAAGACAGGAGAGAAAGAAACCACAGGGGATCGGAGGGAGAAAGAGGAAACGAGGGACTTATTAAAGCCCAGCGATCTCCCTCTGATACCTCATTAAGATCAGAATCAATACAGTAGTGCTGGTACTTGACTTTTCTTCCTGGTAGTTCTGCAGAAAGGCCACGGATAAAATAAAATCATGGCTTTTTCTCCTGCATGTAACTTTATTCACTGGTGGATTCAGTCAGGTACAAAAGTCTGAGTGTACCACCAAGAGCTGCTTTTATTTCATCAGTTATCTCCACATCTGTCTTCATCTGGTCATGGGATCTAAGAGCCCACTGGCCGTCCTTCCAGAGACGCGGAAACCCCTGATGAATTCACAGCATTGCTTTAGTGAGATAAAGATGAAGTTTGTTGTGTAAAGCTGCACGTATCGAGCGTCAGCCTACTGCATCACTCTGTAGATAGCGTGATAGTGTGTGATATGTTCTGCTCAGTTCTGCTGCTGAGATCAGGTTTTATTTTTCATACTTGTTAATGATGTATAGAGTGATGATTCAGACCCATGCTGGATTTTAAGCGTTAGTTAATCCAGCTCATCTTCACTCCACACATCACTCCTCACGTTCCTCAAGATGAACGAGCTTTGGGACATGCCAGTGTTTTTGGACTTCTCTCCTGCTCAGTACACACACTCTTAATATTCCTGAACAGTTTGTGACTGTACTATTGCTGCCCAATTAGTGTGAGAGTTTTCACTTAGTTTTTGTGTTTCTTTTTGGATGGAGATAACTTCAAAGATGGTGTGAATGAACAACGGTTTATCCTCCACCTTCAGACATTATTGGAGGTCGACTACAGCTTGTGTTTTACTTTGTTTTCTATATAATGACCCTCTAAAGAATCACCTAAACCTACAATGAACAAAACGGAAAATGTCTTGACTTGGGTGGTGCAGTGGTGGTGTTGCTGCTTCATGGCTCCAGGGTCCTGTATGGAGTTTGTGTGCATGTTCTCCCACAAACATGCTAGTAGGTGGATTGGCTGTGATAAATTCCCCTGTGTGTGAATGAGTGTGTGTATTGTACCTCGTGATGAACATCGCCCAGCGTTCCCGGGAAAGACTCCGGATTTTACTCCACCCTGATCAGGATAAAGCGCTCAGTGACTGTGAGTGAGTGAATTTCTTGATGTGTATCTCCCACACTAACTCCTCTCTAACAGAGTTTCAGCTTTCCACTGTTTTTAAACCCTGACCTCTGTGTACTAGTGTGTGGATGTTCTACAAAGCACTTCTGTACATTGCTCTGGATAAAGACATCTGGTAAATGCTATAAATATCAATATAGCTATAAATCCAGCCCAGGAGCCTGGATAAAAATGGCTCAGGTTTAATTTGGAAAGATCTTCATTTGGGTCACTAAGTGTCGGATTTGTGCTACCTCAAACCTGTTCTGTGAGCTCGGCCTAATTTCAGGCCCTATCAGGTGATCGGTGTTAAGAAATGACAACAATTAACACTGTGTGTTAGGATTAGTGGCACAGCACTTCTAGGTTTTTATCCAAGTTATCCAAGTTAACATCATCAGGCAAAACAATAACTATAAGGAAAAAAAACATACAGTTATTATCATAAAACAGCAGCATAATAACAAAAAAGGGAGTAATCAAGCAAATTAAAGAAAGAAAGAAGAGGAAAAGCAAAAAAACAGAAAGAAAAACTGAAAAAGGAAGAGAGCTTCATGAGCCACAGGTCTCTCAGCTCCAGGTGAACCTGCTGATAGACGATAACGAGGCTCCGCCCCCAATTCCACACCGCAAGAAGAGCATGCTCACACCTCTCTTTACTTCTGTTTCTCTCCTTACTTTTCTTTTTTTATTTTGTATCTCTCTCTTTTCCTTCTCCTCACTTTGTTTCTCTTTCTGTCCTTCTGTCTCACTTTATCTCACTTTATTTGTGCCTCATTTGGCCTCACTCTTTCTTCCCTTTCTTTCCTCTTTCTTTCTTTACCTGCACCACATCTCTCTCTCTCTCTCTCTCTCTCTCTCTCTCTCTCTCTGCAGGCTCTCAGGTCGAGGTGTCCTGTCCTCTGAACCACATGCGGTGTGTGGGTACGGGGGTGTGTGTGTCGTTCTCTCAGGTGTGTGATGGTGTGACAGACTGTGAAGATGGAGATGACGAGGGCGTCCACTGCAGAGGTGAGATCACACTCTTCACCACTTTACTGCAAACCCGTGTGAGTTCCTGCCTCTTCATGTTCTGCTGAGGGTTCTCAAAATGCATCACATTTACACCACAGCGCTGCGCAGTTCTCCATTCTGATTGGTCAGGAGGTGTTGATTAGTTTTCTATAACAGCAGCTCTGACAGTAGCACAGCTGCAAATCACAGCTTTCTATTAATGCACTATTGTTTAATACTGTATCTATAGTAACAGCTCATTCACAGGAAGTGCTCTGTAAGGAGATGTTTATGTAACATGTACGGAAGGAGTCTCCAGTGTCAGCGCTTTGTATCAGTCAGAGGTAAAGCTGTAACTTGAAGTTTTCCCACATCTTCAGGACAGAGGAGTTTACGCTTCTTTGCGCTAAAATGACGAGGCTGATGACTGTTTATAGCTGTTATAACGTAAGTGAGAACAGGAACTAGCTTGTTTAATGAACATTAAATGTAACTAAATGGATAAATTTGTTCTTTAATAGATAAAAAATGTAATCATTGGTAAATTGCTGTGGTATAAGAGGAATAAAACACTTGGGGATGTTCTGTTATAGGAAAATAATCAACTCTGGTTCATCACACCACTCCGTCACTCAGTATTTTACTGTAACACACACACACACACACACACACACAGTGTTTATTATTGATCATACATAGATTTTTCTCGTGTTGTACAGAGATGAAGAAATGTGATGAAATAGGAATAAAATCCTAAAATACAGGTTAAGTGTCAAAAGCAATCATGTCTTAAACTATTAAAAAAACCATGAGCAGTATTTTTAAGGATGTAAATTATAGTGAGCTGTGTGTGTGTGTGTGTGTGTGTGTGTGAGATGTGTTAAGAGTCTGAGGCAGTGATTTATGGAATACGAGTTAATCTGAGCTTTTGGTGAGGGTTAGTGTTATTAACATGAGAGGTTCAGCAGGAACGCTGTAATGAGGTGTACAGAGACACTGAGTCAGAGAGGAGCTCCACCTGCTCATGACCTCCATCGCCAACCGTGTGTGTGTGAGAGTGTGAGTGTGTGAGTGTGTGAATCCCATGCAGTGCAGTTTATACCCTGTACTGTGGAGTCTATAACAGATTTAATATAGTAGCTGGATTGCAGTCCATTTCTCAGTTGCAGTTGATATTGTGCTGTTTTTTACGTTATGAGGTTTTTTTTTTGTTTTTACTCGTTTGTGTGAACGTTTTTCGAGGCTGTAGTTTGGGCTCCTGAGTGGCGCAACAGAACAGATAAACGTTCAGCCCACCGTCCAGAGATCACGAGTTCGCTGCTGCAGCCGTCTGAGGGCAGGAGTCGAGAGCAAAATTTTGTGTGTGTGTGTGTGTGTGTGTGTGTGTGCGTGATCGTGAGCGTCTGTGAGCTCATTCATGCAACACAGGGCAAATAAAATGGAGGAAAAAAAACCCAAAAGAGAGTGTATCTTGTAGTGTATGTGTTTGGAGATTCGAGCTGGGGGATAAGACGATGGAATCAGATATCAGTGATGTCTAAGATGTAATGAGCACTAATCCCTGACACACACTTTTTATCGTTCTAAAATCAAACTAAAACTTTTCTTTTTAACTTCCTGATGATGAAAGTGATGGATAAAAGTTGTGTGTACGTCCTTATCGGGTTCTCCCTCTCGGCTCTGTGATCAGACCGGGTGTAACGGGCGAGCGCGGCGCCCCACGTGTACACACCCATGATGTGATCTGACACTCGGCTTCTGGATTTTGTAGTTTTTAGACTGAAGGTGTGTGTTATTTGAGCGCAGCTGTTAGTGTGTGAGTGTAATGAGAATGAGGATGGAAAAGTAGCCATGATTAATATTAAAGCAGCTGCTGATCCAGTCTGCATGTGAGTATTGGTACATAATACAGTACAAGTAAAGTCTGAAAGATAATTAAAATAAAAACGTGTCATTCTGATCTAGCTGGCTGTCTTTGTGGTTTGTTCCAGCTGGTCCACTCAGTTTACATGAGCTGTTGCATTCCTTCATTTTACAGCAGAGTGTTTTAAATTTTCCAGCAGGGTTTTAACAGCCATATTAACAGGAAATTAATTATTACAAGCAAAGAGACATGAAGAACCTAGGAGTTAAAAAAAAAAGAAAATCGCCTGCTGGTTTTTAGCTGATCTAGTCTCATAAATAATAAAACATTTTGAAAATGAAACTCGGCGTGTGCTGAAGATTTCACTCTGGTTTCGGTTTTTACGTTTTAATTAATTAGTGTAATTACTCATAACATTCTACAACTGAGCCTGGAATGATTATACTTAAAAACAAATAGATAAAGATTACACACACACACACACACACACACACACACACACAGACACACACACACACAGACAGAGGTGTTTGATAATGACTTATTGTCGAGTGCTTGTGTCTGGTGAGAAGTTTTTCTCTCGGGTGTTTAATTACGGCTGGTAGAAATGAACAGGCGAGAGCATGCATCATCTTCACCTCACAGTGACCTGCTCTCTCTCTCTCACACACACACACACACACACACACACACACATGCTAATAGAAGAGCCCTGAGGAGTGTACAGTTTTAGAATATTTACACTGTGAACATTTCCAGCATTTGACATCTGATCCGTTTTTGGCTGGAGAGTGGAAAAACAGATGGAGAGAAGCGCACTCTTCCCTGGAGCGTCTTAAAGAGTAGTGTGTGTGTGTGTGTGTGTGTGGAGTGAAGTGTGCCATCAGATATGATTCACATAAAGACTAATTTTGAGAGAGAGAGAGTGGGTGCGTAATTTAGGTGTGTGTGTGTGTGTGTGTGTGTGTGTGTGTGTGTGTGTGTGTGTGTGGCTATGGTAGGCCAGGTGTGTGTACTGTTTGATCTCTGATTCATGGAGAGTGATTCATTCCTCCACTTGTGGGTTTTATTATCATATTAATGACAGGAGGACTAAATTTACTTCCTCCTCTCCCTCTCTCTCTCTCTCTCTCTCTCTCTAAATGTTATGGTTTCAGCAGTCCCACATTTCTGTGTTACTTAACAGAATGAATTTCTAATAAAACTTTAAAACACACCATTTTGGGACATGAACTTTGACTACAGAGTGGAACAGATTTTTTTTCTCTCCTTCCTCTTTCGTGCCTGTCGTGTGTGTGTGTGTGTGTTTCTGTGTTTCTCTGTCTGAGGTAGTGTTGAGTGTAAGTGGTGAAGTGAAGTGTTGATTGGACACTGAGGGCAGCGTCGGGTTTCACAGGTACACCTCCAGCTCTCCGTGTGTGTTTTCTTCTCTCACATCAGCACACTGCACTGTGACTGTTTTTTTGTTTATTTATTTATACAGCGTATACGAGGTTTTTTTTTTCCTATAATGAACAGCTCGGTTCTCTGTAGTTGGAGAAGTTGGAGAAGTTGCAGCAGGCAGGTGATGAGGTTCATCGTCAGACGCAGAAGCTTGAAGTAGTGTACGTGTTTGGAGATTCGAGCTGTTTGATAAGACGATGGAATCAGATATCAGTGATGTCTAAGATGTAATCAGCACTAATCCCTGACACACACTCGTTTAGAGATGGATGGAGAACTAGATGGGTGTGTGATTAAACAACTCAAATCTTTACAACATCCTCTGTCTGTGTTTTGGTGCAATGAACATAAACCCTTTCAATAACTTTCAATACATTTGAAAACTACACTTCCATTGTTTTCACGTGGACGTGAAAAACGTATGTTTGTGAAAACGTTTGTGTCTGCATGAGCCTGTACGTGTCGTCATGTGTGTTTAGCATGTGTTCTGAGTGTGTTAGGACTCGGTGTATTTGATAAGGTGTTAGCAGTTTCATTTCACTTCGTTTTGTCATCACACTATTACAGTGTGAGCTCAGGAGCATTTTCAAATCATTAGTGAATGTTCATGTTGGAGATATTTTCCACAACACTCTTCATGTAGGCAGGAATTTTTAAAAGTTATTAAAATCAACTTTTTTAGTAAATTTTCGTGTGTGTGTGTGTGAGGCCTGAGAAAGCAGGAACTAGGAATAAAAGACCTCAGTAATTGGGATTTGAGAGATTTGTAACCCAGAGTTTAGGAAGTACTGAACTAGTACTGAATATTAACTGCAAAGTGAGAAACTAAAAGACTCATTCAAGGCTTCTTAGGTTCTAGATTCTTTTTAATTCTCTAAAATGTAGTTTGAGTTTCAAATTCCTTCCTTCCTATTTTCTGTTTTTTCCTTCCAAGCGAAGCTCCTTAGTGTCTCGTGCTTTAGGTTACACTAGGTGTGTGTGTTAGCAGCTTGGTGAGAAGTACAGCTCGGCCTGCAGAGGTGGTGATGGTCTCAGAGGAGAAAACGAGAAGCACAGCCATGTCATGATGATGATGATGATGATGATGATGCAGCACACAATAATAAGTTGTGATTGTGAATGTTCCAGCATGTTGTTAGCGTCCCTGCATTGTGTGTGTGTGTGTGTGTGTGTGAGGTAAGCAGTGTGTGGAGCTCCTGAGAGAGAACTCCAGCTCCAGTCACAGGGCAGTGTGAGGACACGGTGTCTATTTTTAGATAAACTAAAAGTAGTGTGTGTCGCATACATCCCATAATGTGTTCAGTGAAAATGTGGGGGGAAAACATGCAGGTGAAGAACAAGAGAGAGAGACAGAGAGAGAGAGAGAGAGAGAGAGAGAGAGAGAGAGAGAGAATTGAGCAACTGTGAAAGAGAGGGACAGAAAGAAAAAATGAGATGGAGACAGACAGTGAGATGGTGATACAGAAAGAGCAGGATTGAGTGAGCAACATAAAGAAAGAGATGAGACAGACAAAGAATGAGTGAGGAAGAGAGAGAGTGAAGCGAGAGAGCAACGGAGACATAATGAAAACTGTTTGACATAAAGAGTAGAAAAGCATGAGAGAGAGAGAGAGAGAGAAGTAGTGAACAAGACAGAGAGGGGAAAAAAGACTGACAGCATGAAAGAAGGAAAGTGAGACAAGTGTAACGTGTCATTTTTGGTTAGTCCTCGAGTTGACTGAGTGAAATATTTTAATAATGATGAATCCATTTCACACACACACACACACACACACACACACACACACACACACACACTCACTCTCCTGCTGCAGTGTGATCGTAATGAAAAGCTGGAAATGTGCTGTGGTGTGAAAGCGTATCGTCTCTACAGATGCAGGAGATGAAGAGATGAAGAGGAAGTGAAGGAGATCAGCGTTGTCTCTCTCCAGAACGTCGTCCTGATGATGCGTTTATTTACTTCCGGTCAGGTCCAGCAGTCCGAGTGCGTGTCTTTATTCTGTCTCTTCTCAGCACTAATCCCGCTGTTAGTGTAACTGCAGTTTATAAATGACACTCGGTCGTGAGGACGGTGTGCTCTGATTGGCTGAGAGCAGGAGGAGGTGATAAAAAGGTAAACTCCTCAGAGTTCCTCTTGGGGCAGATTTAGTGGCTCAGCCGTGATGTTTTTATACCCTGAGTAGCTACAGTTTAGCGTTACTAACCCAACGTTCACATCAACAACCGACACGATGACCAGAGCGCGTTCAGTTTCTACATGCGTGTGTGACTCGGAGCCACAGACATTTTAATCAAGAGTTTCTCACTTCTGTGTAAATTAGTTATGACTCTCTCAAGAAGTGACAAATCCAACCGATCATCTCGAATGATTCCTACAGAGAGTGTGGTCCGATGTTTCCTCAGTTCCCCGCTCACAACTTTAGCTCCTACCTGCAATTAGTTTCCACAAAAACGGAAGAAAAGCTTGGTTTCATCTTCTCCTGTCATCTCTCTCGTTAAATGTGTACAGAGATGAAAAATAAAGCTTGGAAGGAAGTAGCAGAGATCATTGGTGTCTCTGGTGAGTGTATGTAGCTACTACAGTTAGCTCGCTTTGCTAATCTAATCTGAGAACGAAGCTGATTTTCACACTGATTAGTCTGTTATTTAATTTGTGTTTAACTTATTAGCTTTACACATTATGTATAATTGCTACTGGTCCTTACTGGTGACAATAGACAGGCCACGCCCACAAGAGACACCGTAGCGGTCTCTACACAACTACAAGCAGCACATGGCGTGAACATGGTATGAGGGTAGTTTAACTTAAGCTCCGCCCCTCGTTGGTCCTCCTCTGTGCAGGTTGTTTACGTGTAAAAGTGCGTAATAAATACGCAGCAGTGACACCCTTTAATCTCATCCCTTTAGCAGCCTGCGTAGTGCACTTCATTAAGGGCAGTTAATATAAAACACAGATGTTTAATAACTGATAAAGCTCTTTAGTGTTTAGTACAGCGAGCACTGCTTTAACCTTTCACACAACAGAACAATGGCACTTCTCTGCCTCGCTGCGGGAACATAAAGCCCTTTTTTTTAATAAATATGGACAGACGCTCCCACATTACGAGTGTGTGATTCAGCACTTTTAAGTTTAAGTGGCGTTTTAGTGTGTTTCCTTTGATGCATTTCACAAAAGATCTCCCTCCAGCTCAAGGTTACTGTCAATAGCAAGCCATAACTGTCAGATTTACAGTCCTCTGCGTGAGCGTTCATCACTTAGCGCTTCATAAATTCCCATATTACAATACAAATGGTGAAGGAAGCGGTTTGGTTCGATCAGCGCACAGAGGCGATAGATACTGTTCATTTTTTATTCACAAGTGCTTAAGTTTAGACCTTTTTTTTAAACTTAAATCACTGGAAGACGTTTGTGCAGGATGAGCACCTTATTACACCTCTGTGTGTGTGTGTGTGTGTGTGTGTGTGTGTGTGTGTGGTAAAGCTATACAGCGTGGTGTTAGAAGCAACTGAAAGATCGCAGGACGCCTCGTCCTTCAGGACAAAACGTAAGCCGGAGACGTGAGCGACGTATAGGGGATGAACGTTTGTACGGAGCGTGACACGGCGTCGCTCGTTCTGCAGAATGGAGCAGTGATCATTAGAGACACAGCGATCTGTCAAAGCCTCTTATTCTAGTCCTTTAGTTTCAGACGGAAAAGGCAGATCAGTTATAAACTGGAAGCAGTGTTCAGAAGGTTGTGAGTTTAAATCCCAGGACCAGCTGCTCAGCCCTTAAGCAGCACACAGAAACTGTCTGAAGTGTTTGCTCTGTCTCACTTATCAGCTGATTAAACCTCCAGAATATAAATGCTTTTCTTTCATTTACATGATAATCAGTGAGAGTGATGACTTTTTCCTTTCCAGCAGCTGAATGCACTCACTTCCTCGTTACAGAATCATTCGGAGCTCCTCGGCGAAAATCGCTGCTCTCCTCCGTCTCGTTCAGCGACGTGATTTTTCTCACGCCGCAAGCTGTAGATCATTTTCGAGCATGTTTTTAAAAAATTCTGAGATGATTCTTGCGGTGTAGACATGCTCACAACATGCAGCAAGAACGACGCTGAGCAGCAGCTGCCTGAGATCGTTCGTGTAGCGTACGCAAAACATAACGCGAATAATTTATAGCTAATGTGAAAAAAAGCTTAGCTTTAAAAAAAACTAGTTCATGTTCTTGATCAGCTTCGTCAGTGTCTTAGTGTTCTTTCACACTTGTCGTGATTTTGTGTTGATATGAAAAGAAACAGCTCACGAGACATGCAGACTGTAACCATAACAACGATCTGACCGGTCCTAGCTAGTGTCAGCTAACAGATTAGCCTAGCGTGCTCTGTAGATTAGCTTTGCGGGTCGCTGTAACACTGGTGATGAGTTGGGTGAGATGGTGCTGTTTGTCTTCGCTGTAGCTTTGGAGACAGGAGAATTTGAGCTCTGTGTGTGTGTGTGTGTGTATGTGTGTCTGAGAGACACACAAGTATGTGTAGGTATAAGTGGGACGTCACGTGAACGTCTCGATCGTTACTTGTGTTGTGATGTTGGAACGCTGGCAATTAGTTATTCAGTTTCCTCACACTCGCTCACCTACAACACTCGTTATTTCACCACCACTTTGTCCTCCATGTTTCTGTTCTTGCCCCCTGAGCTGTGACCTGATTGGTTGAGAGGTAAAAAAGTGCTTGATGTCACTTGGTACAAAACTTTTAAACTTTGGACCAAAAAAGGCAGGCGACAGATTGTTTTTTTTTTTGTTAAAGCAGCTGTATTTCATCTGTCTGTGAGATTATATGTATAATACTTGTTTGTTCTCAACACGGCGTGTGTAAGCAGCTTCATCGTCCACGTCTCTTTAGACACGAGCTGATCTTCACTAACACGATGACAGTGTTAATTACACAATCAGAGGAAATCGCTCTGGATAAAAGAGTCAGACTTGTGTTTTTATCTTATATACTGTATATACACTATATATATATATTTGAAGGTGTGTTTGTGTGTGTGTGTGTGTGTGTGTTTCAGAGCTGCTGCACAGCTGTAGAGAGTTGCAGTGTGAGTTTGGGTGTGTGAGGATGAAGACCGGCGCTGTGTGTTACTGTGCAGATGGACTGGAGCTGGAAGACAATGGGAGGACGTGCAGAGGTGAAAAACACACACACACACACACACACACACACACACAGAGCTGAAGAGGACGTGTGTGTAAATCCTCGTTACACTGTGTTCCTGCACAAACCTGACTCTCTTCACTCTCAGCGCAGCAGTAAAGTTCAGCTTTACACCAGGTGTTGTGTGTCGTGTGTCGTGCTGCAGCAGTAAAGCAGCAGAAACCTCAGTGTGTAAATATTTACAGCTCTGCTGATGATGTTCACACACACTGCAATCTATACGCATTAAACACACTGTGCTCCAACACTGTGCTAATGTTCCTGCCTTCAGAGACACGCTCTCTCTCGCTCTCTCTCGCTCTCTCTCGCTCTCTCTCTCACATTCTCTTTACTTTTTCTCTGATTCTTCCATAATTTGTTTTTCTTTGTCTCTGTTCCTCACTTTGTTTCTCTCTTTGTTTCTCTTTTTTTCCTCACTTTATTGCTTCCTTTCTCTTTTCACCTCATTTGGTCTCCTCCTTTCTTCCCTTTCTTTCCTCTTTTTTTACTCTCTCTCCTTCTAATGCCGGTTTGTAGGATGATGATCAGTATTCATATCTCCAGCGTTCACCTGAACACTAAGTGAACGCCAGTCAGACATCAGCGCAGCTCAGGTGACATCACAGCGACGTCTCACGAGGCTCGTTTGCTAATTAGGAATTCTCTGACACAGAGATGTTTCAGTTCACTGTTAGCACGCGTTGTTGTTATTCCACTCAGCTTTAGACGAGGTTTGGGAGTCAGTCGCATGTCAGCAGCTAAACAACATCCTGAAAACGTTTGTGGCTTAATCAGGGGAAGTGAGGTGTGTAAGAGGACAATGAGGGAACTGGAGATGAAATGAGTCACCAGGAGGAGCGCTGACTTTAATTCCACATTCTACACTAATAACATTTCCACCCTTACGGAGTGTGTGACGTGAGGTTGGTGTGTGAAGGCTGAATGATGTTAAAGTGATTGCTGTTGTTGTGTTTTTTCAGATCGTGATGAGTGTGTGGATTACGGTGTGTGTAGTCAGACGTGCATGAACACACCGGGCTCGTATCGATGCGACTGTGTGGACGGTTTCAGTCTCCAGGCAAACAGACGCTCCTGTAAAGCCAAAACCGGTGAGAGCTTTCTTCATCACCACCATCATCCTCCTCATCATCCTCAGCAGCTAAACCTGAACTTTAACACTGAACACTAGCGTTAAGCTGCGTCAGGTTGTTCACGAGGTTTCCGCCACTGTATGAAATGGATAGAAATAGACTAAAGGGCTAAAAGCTTAACAGTCGTAGCTGTGTCTAGAAGCTGACTCGGGTTCTGGTGCGACTCCTCGTCTGTTGTGATTAGTACTGAGTGATTAGTGACTCGTTTACGATGCAGCTCCGTTTTGAAAATTATACTTTAAACTACATTGATTTGGATTGTATATAATCCAGTTCACATTTGATTTCTACTTTTATTTTCCATGAAACTTGACTGCCAAGGTTCCGAGGACGTCTGTAAAGATAGGGGTGTGGTCACTGATGGGGGTGTGGTCACTGATAGGGGCGTGGTCACTGATAGGGGGTGGAGTTACATTTGAATAAGTTTCTCCAGACCCATAATTCTGGTTGCGCTGTAAGGTGGTGCTCTGCGTCATTGTGCTAATCTGAAACGCTTTTCTAATCACGTCTGGGTTACTGAACAAACATGGCTGCCTTCAGCCAATCAGCTTTCAGCGTGTGATTCACAGGATTAGCATTGAGCTACAGTTCTTAAACTTGTCTGTACACTTCCATTGTGTCCTAGCTACATTAGCCTTGCAGCTTCAGTGCAGAAACCTAAAGACACAAACTGACCTCCTTTTTGTTCAGATTGTTCCTTTACTGTTATAAGAACATTATCCTGTGCACCTTAATGTTTTATTGTTTTTGTACAGATTACTACAAATTATCTGTGAAGCTGCGGAGAGTTAGCGTCATAGCATGCTAGTTTTCTGCTATTTCTAATAGATTTAATATTAAGATCCCAGACATTTGCTCTGTAGTGCAAGTTAAAACATTATTATTATTATTAGTAGTAGTAGTAGTATTATGATTGACTATGGACTGTAGGCATGATGGTGCTCAACACTCTTACACAAGCTAATTTCAGAGTAAAGTGTTCAGTAACGGGGGAAAGGAAGGCGGTTCATGGCGGAGGAGTGTGTCTGCTCTCGGATGGTCGCGTTTTTAAATCCGTTACGCTTAAAATAATTAAAATGCAGCGTGTGATGGGAAATAAGGCCGGTCTTAATGAAGAGTCAATCAACACTCATTCACGCTGATGAAGACTGACTTTCAGCGCCAGAAATAAATAGCCACTTAATCACGCTTCATATGCATAAAAATCCTCGCCAAAAATGAGAAATAATTGAAGTACCGTATGTCAACATTGATCATTCTTCAGTTTATAAGCCATGAGAGAGTTTAAAGCTTCGTGTCACTGACGTGTTGATGGAAAAACACGCTGACGGCTGACGATCTGCTGGTTTTATCCTCTGATTTATAGCCTTCTGATCTAACACCTACATCACAGCAGCGTTACGCTGGGAATAAAGCACACTGCCTGCTAAAATATCATCAATTACCTCACGAGTTCATCAGATGCACACATTCTGACTTCACGTCAGTGATACACACTCAGTACAGGTTTATATTAATGCACTCGTTCTAATACTTTACTGACTACGTTTACACGCACTTCAGTACTCTGATATTAATCAGAATTTGGCGGAAATGTGTTGCATGTAAAAACTTTATTCAGAAAATCCACTGAAAGGAGATGGAGGATATGTGCAGCTCAGCCTGCAAGGAATTGTGGGTGCTAACAGATGTGTAGCTGTAGGCAGGTATTTAGGAACGGCGACTCGGGCAAACTTACAACAACCAAACCCTGTACTCAGGAATATTCCGATGTCTGTACGCATATAAACATCATAATCGGAATACAGCTGCAACCTGAATACAGACTTTAAATGGAGTTAGATGTGCACATAAACAAAGCCATTGTTTCTATAGTAACGGCTCGTTCACAGGGACGTGTACAGCGGACACACCACAAATGGTTTAAAAAAAAAAAAAGTAAGGAGACGTTTATGTAACATTTATGGAAGGAGTCTCCAGTGTCAGCGCTTTGTAACAGTCAGAGGTAAAGCTGTAACTTTAAGTTTTCCAACATCTTGAGGACAGAGGAGTTTACGCTTCTGTACGTTTTTTTTGATGAGGGAACGACTGATGAGGAACAGAAACTAACTTGTTTCACCAACATTAAAAGTAACTATAAATGGATAAAAAGTATGATGTGTTGTTTAATTAATAAAAATTGTGCTAGCTGTTAAGTTGCTGTGGTGTAAGAGGAATAAAACACTGGGAGACGTGCTGTTATGGGAAAATAAAGTTTCAGGGCAGTAACATTAACTCCGCTTCACAGTGGATTATTTTCCTAAAACAGCACTCCCCCAAGTGTGTTATTCTTACTTATCACCATTAACTCTCTAGTTAACTGTCCTTAATGTTTAGTGTAAAATATTTTAATGAATTTGTTAGTTTTATTTCTAATTAAATTTCCTGAAAATGTATCACAGCTGTATTTTGTGATTATTTTTCTGAAGTACACCAACAGCGTATTGTTTGTCTTAATAAAGCTTTCAGTCACATTTCTAGGATTTGTTATATTTATTTATTTATTTATTTATGTATTTATTTCAGATCCCGGAGATGAGCTGCCTCTGCTACTGACAGCGAGCGTTAATTCTGTATTTTTAACACACCTGAATGGATCAGTGGTGTCGAATCTGACACACACACCCTCAGGTGAAATTCAGACGCTGGACTTTGTTCGCGTGGACGCAGCGATGTGCTGGATCTCGCCGGGTCAGCTGTGGTGCGCTGAAATGACCAAACTTAGTAAAGGAGTGATGGAGAAACGACAAATAAGGATCTCTCAGAACCTGCAGAGTAAGTACAGCCCTTAACACACACTGCGTAGGGTGTGTAAGGGGCTCGTACACTTTATAGTGCACTAACTGCTCAGTAGGGATGCGTTTGGGATTCAGCCGCACTTTCTGATTATTTTGACTCATTTTAAGTGGAAAATGTTCTTGTTTAGTTTAACAGCGCAAGTGTTGGAAGACTAATAAGCAAAAAAGAAACACCCAGTGTAGCACTGTAAAGGTTAAATATGTGGGATTTATTTTTTATATCGAGTGAGAATTTTTCACATCCTCGTATTTTTCTGCACCTGCTTTTGCTTGGTGAAGTGTTTAATCTGGTGTTAATTAGTCAGCTTTAATGTTGAATGGTTAAGTCAAATCTAATTAACAGCCCGATCACATGAGGACGGAGCAGGTGCGCTAACTCGGCTGGAGGTGAAGTCAGAGTCGAGAAGTTCATCATGGTGGATTAACGGATGGAGTGTCTGTAAACCTTCACCTTTAGCCACAAACGTGTCCTGAAATCATCCTGAGGAGGAACTTTAATCATCCCAAAGCAGCAAAATCTCACCCTTATTATTATTATTATTATTATTATTATTATTATTATTATTATAATTATTATTATTATTATTATGATGGGAATTAGCAGACTGAAGGATTGTCGGTGTGACTGTCGATCACGATCCCAGCTCCAGAGTGTAACCTGACACTAATGTTCTCATCATAACGAGCTGATGGGGAGAGATTTATACCTCAGTGCTGTCACTCACGTTTTTATTAGTTTAAATGATAACACAATATAAACCCTAATGTGATGGTGATTAAATCCTCTTACACTCGCATCTATATACCATAAAAACCATTCGAGGCACAGCCAAAAAAAACCTAATTCTTTGGTTTCTGCTCAGCCAATAAATCCTAAAGTTGTTGTTTTGTTATGTGGAAGCTAAAGCTTGGATGTGTTCAGTGTCTCTGTCAGTTTGCACAAATCACTAACTGGATGGCAAAAAAATATGAATCTGTGACCCCTGGCTTAAACCTCATATTTGTGGGGTTTTTTTTTTTAGGTTTTTCTTATAAATAATTCTTTTTTTTTTTTTTTAATACTCCGACTTTTCCATCATATGAGGAATCACGGCTAAAGATTCGAGGCTTGCGATATGATGAAGGTGAATCTGAGCTTTGTGAAGTGAGGTGGGAATTTTCTACACAGAACAGCTTGTGCAAACTTTCCAATCATTAATTTCCCTCCGATGCTGAGAGGAATCTTAAATCAGCTCTGCGCACCGGTCTGAAAAGTTGCACAATGCCCTTGTCCTTCATAAATATGCATTCGTTCTCTAAAGCGTGCCGTTTTTTCCCCTCTTTCTTTGACCTCCTTGAGATGTGGAACATATGGCCATCGACTGGCTCACTGGAAACTTCTACTTTGTGGACCGAGTGAGCGACCGGATATTTGCGTGCGCTGAGAAGGTGGACGTGTGTGTGACGATAATAGAGCTGGACATTCACAACCCCAGAGGAATCGCACTGGATCCGATAATGGGGTAGGTTTCTGGGGTTTTTGTGCGTCCTCAGGGGAATTTCTCTCTTCACAATTTCTTTAGTTCAGTTGGTCTACAACACACACATACACACACACACACGCGCACGTATATTATCATTATGTGAATGTTTAATATGATGAGTTGTTATGATAACTGAACCTGCTCCTGAAAATCAGAAATCATTTCTGCTGAACATTTATAAAACACCAGCCTTGTACATTTACACATCAACACCAGAGGTGGCGCTACAGGACGGGTAATTGCTTGGGGCCCTGAGTTTTGAGGAGGGCCCACTGATGGCTGACACCAAGTCCATAAAAAAGGTCGAATATCAAAGCGCAGAACTTCTTCATACCCTGCAATGAGTAATGTACACCAGGAACCCTACACCAGGAACCCTACACCAGGAACCCCACACCAGGAACTCCCCTAAAGGCAGCACATGACAAGTTAGTTTTGAATGATCACTGCTTCAAAATGAAAAGAAAACAGGAAGCAGAACTTTGCTAAGTAGTGGAGAGAATTATTTCTGTATTAGCTTGAGTATAATGACTCTATGCTACGGTATAAATTACTTTAACGCTAGTCCAACATCAATATGGCAAGCAAGCAGCTCTAGCTAGGACTTAACACTCCGTTTGGAGAATGTAATGTTAATTATGTAGCTTTCTCGGTAGAATGAATCACTTTGCTCATAAAGTGTATAAAAAAAGTATAAAAGCCGACACTTGTACGATGGTTTATCTGATAGTGAAGTACATCCAGCATGCAGAGTATAAGGCTAACACTTATCCTGGTTCTTTATAAAGGCGTGTAGATAACATGGCAGTGCTGGTTACAGAGCAGAAGGTCGAGGGTTCAAACCCCTGGACCTCCAAGCTGCTGCTGTTGGACTCTTAACCCTCTCTGCTCCAGGGCTGGGGTATCATGGCTGACCCTGACCTCTGACCCCAACTTCCTAACAATCTTCAGTGTGTGAAAAGAATTTCAGTGTAATGTGTAATATACTGTATATGTGACATATAAAGGCTTCATCCTTTGTTCAATAAAGAGAAGAAATATGGCAGGAGGTCCCCTGTTTCTCCCACAGTCTCTATAATCTCCTGATCAGCACCTTTATTACTGAGTAATGTGATGTTCTTAACGTACAGAGACTCTTAACGTCCTCACCTGCTCCTGTAGTGACTTTCATTACAGCAGCTTTTATAAACTTTATACTGTTTAAACGGTTTCAGATTAAAGTGTTAAACTTCCTACAGAAACACACTGACTGACTGAGCAGGAATAATGGGCGTGGCAGCAGCCGGCCAATCAGCAGCCTTGCTTCACACACACGCTCAGTGGAACTACACACACACACACACACATACACTCATTATAATGATACACATTTATTCTTTTATTTATTTCACACTTTTTTTCTTCCTCTGCTTTTTTTTTTCACTTTTAGTCAAATAAACAAACACTGACCGAATGAAGTGAGTGAGTTTCCTCAAACCGCACGACACACACACACCTATCTCCTGCTCAGCATTCAAACTAATATTAAAGCTGAGAAATGCATTAGAATATTTATGAGAGTATAAATATTTCAGATTTTTTCACCACAGTGTACTGTTGTGTTCCCAGGGATACAGACCCACATCCAAAACACACACAGACACAAAGACTCACAAGTGAAAACGTACACAAACAAAAACCACACACACGAATAGGTGTCCTGGTCCACTGGAGTTGTTCTTGTGACTGGCCATGTTATAATCCTGTGAGATTTTGCAGTGTGTGTGTGTGTGTGTGTGTGTAAATCCAGCCTCTCAGTTCTTGTGTTTTTGTTTTACCTGCACACACAACACTGACAATCTCAGAATGAACAGATCAGTGTATTCCTATACGAAGGCAGAGATAAATAACTTTTTTCAGTCGATTATAAGCTCCTTGTGTCCTGAAAGTTAAGGTTTTCTACTAAATTGTCCCCGTTTATGAGCAACTCGTCCCATTCACCTGGAGTAAGAGCGCCCATGCAGTCCTCTCACAAAGCTCATAAACTCATCATAAAGTCTAATAATGCACCTGCTCTGACCTGCTCTGACCTGCTCATCATCTTCACATGCTAAACTATCTGGTTTACGATAGACGTTTACCTGCTGCCTTTCATCAAACTCAGAGCCATGTTTATTGGCAGTGTGCTCGGAAAATAAAATAAAATAAAAACTCTGACCTTGAAAGTGCTGAAAAAATGCTAGGATTTCACTTCAGTGACGTTCCATGAACCCTGGACTTTATAAGCATTACTGAACATTCACTTGAGGATGAGCACAGTGCATTATGGGTATTTTGTACTTGCTGGGTTAATCGTATGGACTCACTTTTGTGGTGCATTGTGGGAAATGAGCTGACTGAACGTATAAACAGACCACACTGAAGTGAGTGTGAGACTGACTTTCCTCTCTCCTGCCTCAGGAAGCTGTTCTTCTCCGATTACGGAAGCGTGGCCAAGCTGGAGCGCTGTGATCTGGACGGATCTGAGCGGAGCCGGATCGTCAAAACCGGGACGGAGCAGCCCACTGCGCTGACCCTTGACCTCGTTAAGAAGCTTGTTTACTGGGCTGACGTCTACCTGGATTTTATCGCGGTTGTGGATTACGATGGTAGAAACAGACACACGATCATTAGGGGAAATTCAGTGAGTAAAAAACAACTCTGATAAAATGTTATAATAATAATGAAAAAAGGAGGAGAAATAAAAATGCAATGATAAAGATAGTTTAGTGCTAAATGATACTTAAATGTTTCACACGTCGGATCATTGATGAGATTTTGTGACGCATCACATCGAATCGGCCCAGAAGGAGAAACACACACTCGTGCTCACACTCCTGCTCTAGCTCGCTGATTGACGTCCGGACCGAGAGTTCTGAAGCATCAGATTGTACGTGTGCTGTGATGTGAGTTTCTTCTGTCGTTTTTTACAGCGCTGCGTTCCTGAGGGATTTACAGCGACGTGTTCTTGCTGAATCTCTCAGAGCTGTACTTGTGATTAAGCTGAAAGGTGTGAGAGGTGTGACGACCACCCAGTGAGAGCGTTCCTCTTCTCTCCGTCTCTCTCTCCGTCTCTCTCTCCGTCTCTCGCTCTCTCTCTGTCTCTCCAGGTGTCACACCTGCACGGATTAGCGCTCTTTGAAGACTTCCTGTTTGCGGCGTGTTCTGAACCCTCCAGAGGAAGTGCGGTGGATGTTTTGAGGATAAACCGTTTTAACGGCACTGACACACACACTCTCATCACGCTTCAGAGTCTGAAAGAAGTGAGAGTTTATCACAAACTCACTCAACCCCCAGGTAAACACCTGATTTTATAAATAGTCCTTCCTCAAACAGGAACTCATCACGCTTTACCCAAACAAGTATAAATCATCTCCACATCCACTGCTGTCTTCTCGGAAAAAGGAGCGTGATTAGAAACTCGGATGTGCTGCTGAAGATGATGACATACGGGCCAAAGATAAAAGCAGAAATAAAAGAAAAAAAATAATAAAAATGTCTCAAAATCTTGTTTTAAGCTTATTAGAGTTTTATCTCCAACTTTTTGTTTCTCTGTAATCATTTTTAAATGTTAAAATCATGCTTGTTTGTTTATCGCTTTATTTTAATATTAAATATTTTAATAAGTTATAACGCACTTTGCAGATTTTTGTCTTTGAGCCATGTATAACTCGATGATGTACAAAAATAATATATAAAGTACATGTCTATAAATATTTAAATATTTTTTAATGTCTTGTCTTCGAGTATGGATTTAACAATATACACACACACTAGCATTTTAATATTTATTCAGGATGCAGAGTGTTTGCAGAGAATATTCACAGCTGTAACACTGCATGACCTTTGACTCCTAAGAAAACACTCTGACCTTTGACCTTAGGAGGCGCAGGTGCATTGTAGCGGTTTCCCCATATATACACGGTGTATACATAAGTGTCTAATGATTTCACTGTATTGTGACGTGTGTGTGTGTGTGTGTGTGTGACTCAAACAGCATCCCGATCACCTGATTAAGTTTCATTCTTTCTGGTCAGTGAAAACACACGCGTGTGAGACGGATCAACACGGCAGAAGAGGAGGATGTACACACATGTGTCTCCTGGGAAACGGCTATAAATCACGTGTGTGTCGCTGCCGCACCGGATACCTGCTCTTGGACGACACGACGTCCTGCAGAAGTAAGTGTGCGTCTCTGTACACACTCACACACACACCCCCTACAGATCTTTATCTCCTACTATTCTACTCTTTTTCTTTCCCTCTCTAGCTTTCTCTATCATTCTCTTTCTCTTTGTTAGTCTGTCTTCTGCTCCCCCTCTCTCCCTCTCTTGCTCTCTCTCTTGTTCTCCTGTCCATGTCTCTCTCTGTCTTATGCAAACAATGCCACACACACACACACACACACACACACACACGATCTGCCTTCTGTCACATTCATTACTGCCTGCTGAAGTACAACACACACACAGTTCCCCATGTTGTCCTACTTCAGCTATTCTTTTCTCTCTCTCTCACACACACACACACACACACACACACACACACACACACTCGTGTAATGTTTGTGCAGTTATGAACAGAAAGATGGATCTGATTAAACTCAGAATCAGCTGAATTTGTTCTGCTTGTAATCACACTGATGTAATTAGCTGGAGACGCTGGTTTTGTAACGGGTTTTAATTTGCAACGCTGAACAGAAAATAGAAGAAAAATTCAGTTCATTAATTAAGCTTTGACCATGTAGGGGTGACACACACACACACACACACACACACACACAGTCTCACAAACGTCCTGTTTTCAGAATTTACAACCTGTATGTGTGTGTGTGTGTGTGTGTGTGTGTGTGTGTGTGATATTACTTTAAGTTTTCTGTGAATTCTTTCCGTTATAGCTGCTGAGTGTGTTCTCCTGATCATGTTCCTCTCGTGTTCTCAGAGGCGCAGGACGAGCCGTTTGTGATGTACAGTAAAGGTCGTCCCGGGGTCATCCGCAGTTTCGGGATTGACGGGAAGTCACGTGACGAGCGGATGATTCAGATCGAAGGATTAGCGAACCCACGTGTCCTGGACTTCCACGCTGCAGACGACTACGTGTATTTCGCCGACTCGACCGACTTCCTGATTGGACGACAGAAACTGGGCGGGACCGGACGGGAAACTGTCATTAAAGATGGTGAGCTAATTATTAAAAAAGGCTTAACGTGCTTAATTGTAGCTTAATTGATGACTTAAAGAAGGGGATGCATTACATCCTTTTAAAATTAGATTAAACAAAAATTCATCTTACTCGCATTGAAAAAAGTTCTAATATATAATATACAGCATGTAATGTATATATGTATATATAATGTATATATCATCTCGATCATATATATCACTGTGCTGTTAGTTACAACCTGTGTCTTTGTTCTCTGTTTATCTGTAAACAGTTCTTAAGGATTTAAATTTCATTCAAAATTGTTTTTCATTGATCAGCTTTCATTCTTATTATTCTGAAGGCATCATAAAAGTATATTGATTTATTTGAATATTATTACAACTTGGCAGAACAAACCCTTAAATTTTGACCCATAAAATAAAACCAACAAATAAACTTTAAAATATTATTATTATATTAAACAGTGTGTGAAAAATAAATAGAACTTCAGATTTGGAAATGATAAATCTGATGTGTAGCATTATTAAGCTGGAAATAAAAAATAAAATGGATTTCGAAATTATTATTATTATTATTATTATTATTATTTAATTAGTTGCCTTATATGGTTTGCTTTGTCATACAGCGTGATTGAGAATCTCATGAACATCACATCGCTTCACCTGCTGTAGAGGAACATGAGGAATTAATCTGTCTGTGTGTCGTGTCCTGTTTATGTGTAATGCACAGGTGCAGGATGTGTGTGTGTGTGTGTGTGTGTGTGTTTGGGATGTTCCAGTAATAGTAGTCGGTACAGCGTGGGTCAAAACACAGGCTGGAAAATCTATAATTATAGTCCAGAGAAACAGGGCTATTATATAAAGACATGAAACTTCACAAAGTCCAGGACGGGTTGAAACATCCCTTAAACAGAAACCGCTGAGAGAGAGATTTAATAACAACAGGAAGCTGTGACCAAATATGTTCACACAGAATAGACGTAACCAGTCATTTAATGGGAATCATTTGATACCTTTTATCCAGGCTGGTCTGTGTATGATGTGTGCCAAATTTGGTGTTGATTGGACATAATTTGTAGGAGGAGTAGCAAAAAAACAGTTTTTGACAAAATCCAAGATGGTGGAAAATCTAATTAGGTGGAAATTGATGTCATAGGGTCAAAAGTTATGACCATAAATGTACTACCAAATTAGGCCAAAATTTGACCCGATGGTGGCGCTAGAGCTTTGGTAACACTCGGCCCAAATTTGGTCAGAATGTTCCTTAGACCCTCCCCAATCAGTGTGCCAAATTTCACTACTTTTTACCAGACGGTTCTATGGGCTTCCATAGACACCCAAGCCAGAAGAAGAAGAAGAAGAAGAAGAAAAGGTAGAATAACAATAGAGGGCCTACGCACCTTCAGTGCTTGGCCCCCTAACAACGGTATATGTACAGAATCAATATGGATCTGACACACACACACACTCTTTCTCTTTCTCCGTGTAGGTGTGTATCATGTAGAGGGGATGTCCGTGGACTGGTTGGGTAATAATCTGTACTGGACGAGTTTTGGACACAGGAAGTCCATCAGCGTGGTGTGTGTGGAGCGAGGGATGGAGAGCAGGAGAACTCTGCTGGACGGAGGGATGTTTCACCCCAGAGCCATCGCCGTCGACCCCATCGGAGGGTAAAAATCAACACATACATCATTACATGTCGCTTTTATTGTAAAAGTGTATACAGTAACAACAGAATACACTAATACACTGTACACACTCTCAGTGACATGTGCTGTTATTTTTCTTTATTCCTCATGTATAAAATCTCGTCCATGTCGTGACTCAGTGGAAAATATCTTCATTCTGACACTCAGGCTGTGACACACTGCAACCAGACAATTGGTAGCTTTTCATCCACAAGGGAAATTTACAATTTACACTGTCTCTCAATTCATTAAGGACAAATCTTTTTATAGTGAGTCTGATTCTCCGTCTGCTGGTGACAGACTTAAAAAAATGTCCTTCAGAAATCTGACAAAGCTTCAGGTCTCGAACAAAAGCAGCAAATATCAGAAATGGTTCATATTCCACTCAGAGTGGTGTACAGAATAAAATCTGGAAAAGACTGAGAGAGAGAGAGAGAGAGAGAGAGACTGAGACAGACGAAGACTGAGAGGCAGATGGACAGACAGAGAGAGGCAGAGAGAGAGAAATAGAGGGAGACAGACAGAAGGAGAGAGAGATGGAGAGAGTGTGTGAGAGAGAGACTGAGTCAGAGAGGGGGAGAGAAAATAGTGACAGAGAAATAGAGGGAGATGGACAGAGATGGAGAGAGAGTGAAACTGAAACAGAAGGGGAGAGCAGGAGAGAAACTGAGAGAGAGAGGGAGACTGATGAGGTGGGGGGATGGGGAACTAAGAGAGAGACTGAGCGGGAGAGACAGAGAGATGGAGAAAGAGAAAGAAATAGATAGATGGATAGAGAGAGAGAGAGAGACAGAGAGGGAAGAGTAAACCATCTGGAAAGACAGTTTACGCAGTAAGACTCGCTCCACTCCTCTTTTCAAGTCTGCACTGAAGGACAAATCTCTCTGGCTGTTCTTCTCTAAACACTCTGAGCTTTTCCCCACACACCATTGTTTCTAGCGATTGATCCATCATCCATCTATTTGAATGTGTAGGTTTGCTTACCAAGCAGAACACACACACACACACAGAGCTAGCAGTAATTTATAGCTGTTATAACGCAAGTCACAACAGGAACTCGTGTCTCGTGAACGTTCCACAACTGTAACTATAAAAAGATAAAAACAATGATGTCATTTAGTAATAAATAAAAATTCTAATCGTTGCCAATTTGCAGTGGTAGAAGAGGAATAAAACACTTAGGGGAGTGCTGTTATGGGAAAATAATCAGCTTTAAATCCCACCACCCCAGCGTTGATTATTTTCCTTTAACCGCACGTCCTGCAGGTGTTTTACTCCGTACTTAAGTGTGTGTGTGTGTGTGTGTGTGTTACGTGTGTGAAGTACATGACTCTGTCCGTGTTAAATAAAGGCCACCTCAATAATGAGGATCAGCTCACGTACACGAGGCCAGCGGCATCATTTGTAAAATGCTGATGCTTTAGAAGGAAGAGAGAGAGACAGACGGAGAGAGAGAGACAGACAGACGAAGAGCGAGAGAGACAGATGGAAAGAGAGAGAGAGAGAGAGAGAGAGAGAAATACATTAATACTGTAAATTGCTGTAGTGGCACTCTCAAACTGCTCTGCTTAAGAGCTTTAAAGTGTTTAATGTCAGAGATCTGCTAACTGCTGGTATTTATACCACACACACACACACACACACACACGCACGCACTTATTAAACTGTGTGTGTGTGTGTGATTGTGTGGAGTGAAATGGCAGTATATTTATTTATTTTGTGCTGATGGAGTGCACAGGGTGTGAGAAATATTCTTATACTTTAGAAGTGTTTGTGTTGCTGTGACAGACGTACTCTTTAAGCCGAGGTTTAGCTTTAATACAGCAGCTCCGCTTGCGTGTGTGTGTGTGTGTGTGTGTGTGAGAAGTTAAAAGATTCTCCACTCCTCAGGTGATCTGATATTGAGTGACCCTTCCTGACATTCCCATCCTTTTTCCGCCCTCCTTCATCCCTCCATCTCTGAGTGTCTCCGTGTCACTTCCTGTCTGAGCGAGTGCGTTAAGATGATGGATCAGTGGTTATGACTTCATGTCCTTTCTCTTCTCATCTTGTGCTGTTTGACAGCAGGAGCTGTCACTCAGAGGGATGCAGTGGGTCCATATGGAGAGAGAGAGAGAGACAGACAGAGAGAGAGAGAGAGACAGAGAGAGAGAGACAGAGAGAGAGAGACAGAGAGAGAGAGAGAGGGTTTTGAACACTCATCACACACACCCTGAAATGATCAACTATATATAAGGAAGAAGTCCGAGTGAACTGAGAAATGTTTTTTTCTTTCTTTCTTTTATTGGTGATACTTTATGTATAATTGGACGAAGCTGAGACCTTAATCTAATTACGCAACAGTTGTTGCTATGGTTACATCTCAAGGCCTTTATTTTACTATATTCTTAAAATATTCACTGCAAAAATATATATCTTAGCAAGTGAAGATATCGTGAAGAAAAAAGGTTATCTAATATTTCTCATTATAAGCTCATTATATAGCAAATCTCAGACCTTTTATCCTGTTTTTAGACATATTTACTAATTTCAGGCTTAAAATTGTCTTTATTCTTTCAGCAGATTTTTTTTT